>PVJL010000195.1:430211-526489 GCA_004026885.1 Lyroderma lyra | reverse complement strand
CTGTCTGCCTGTCTGCCTGTCTGTCTGTCTGAAATGCTTTCCATCTCGTGTCACCCCCATCTTATCCTGCCCAGCTCCTCCTTCTCCTTCAGTCTCAACCTAAACAATTCACCCCAAAAAGCCTGCGCTGACACCTCACCCTGGGTCACATCTCCCCACAGCCCCGCGCACACCCCACTTCCTAAAATGCACCGCCTCAAAATTCGTCTCTACCGCCGTCTAACTTGCTATCCCAGAAATGCAAAAGGACATGAACTACGAGGCGTGATCAAAAAGCACAGTGACTGTTTCCATTTAAAAAACTGATGAAAGTAAGACGCATGGCCGTTAACCCCCTCCGAGTGCCCCCTCGCTTGGAGCACACTCGCCGCACCGCCCTCGCCGCGTTCGGAACGGCTCCGGAAGTCCTCTCTCGGGTCCTCGGAAGTCCTCTCTCGGGTCCTAGGAAGTCCTCTCTCCGGTCCTAGGAAGTTCTCCTCGTGTCCCTAGACGCGCTGTCACGGCTGCCCCGACGACCTGAGCCGAGTCAAACGCTGACCCTTCAGGGTCCTTTTGACTTTGGGGAAGAGCCGAAAGTCACCCAGTGCCAGATCCGGTGACTAGGTGGGTGGGCGAGGACACCCCGTCACGTCCTTACTGCAAAGGAACCGCCGTCCCAGCAGCAACATGCGACCTGCGACCTGAATGGATGCCGGACGCAGAGCGGTCGCAGTGGCGGACCGGGGACACTCACGCGGAGCGGCGGGGTGGGCGTGCTCTGAGCGAGGGGGCGCTTGGAGGGGGACTGGTGGCCATGTGACTTTCGCTGTAATGACGTAAACAGTCACCGTACTCTTTTGTGTCACAGCACACGTATTTGGTTTACCCTCCTCGTCTCCAAGTGGCCTAGCACTAACCTTGGCACAAACCGGGCCCTAAGTGAACGATCGTTAAATTACGTGCAGTCGTTGACCCCTCCTCCCTCGTGTCACAGAGGCACCTGACGGGGACTGGGAGACGTGGAGAAGCCCCCCAAAGCCACCGCACACCTTTGGTTGCTGCGGAGGATCAGAATGCAGCTCTCCCGGCAGCCGAGCCACCACCACCACCCCCCCTTTCGGACAGTGCGTCACTCCCATTTGTCACAGCCTCTGCACTTGCACAAGCTGGGTAGCAGACATGGGTGATGATTTCGTTCGCGTGGTCCAACATCCCCCTTGTCCTTTCTGCATGAGCATAAACTGGGAAAACAATTTCTGCGTCTCTTAGGGGCAGGCTGGGACTCTCATGGGCACATCCCACAGCTACGCACACAGCTAACATGCAGGCGCGCACGCTACCCCCATCGCTGTGCTCAGCGCCTTGGAAAAGCAAATGCCACGTGACCGCGTCCCTCTGGTGTAACTGTCGAAATGGCCTTCTTTCCCCGGTGAGGAAACATCCCAAATGAGTGCACGGTTTCCTTCAGTGGTGTCATTTGCAGTGAAGCTTGCCTGTGTCATTTGCAGTTAAAGGTTCATTGGTCAGGAGTGTTTTCTAGGGATGTGCGCAATGGAAACCAGAGCCGCCAGCTAGCCCAAAAGTTTAATCCACTGTATGTGCCCTAATGGTGGTAGACAGCTGCTGACACAGAGCCAAGACGAGAGGCAGTGCCAGCTTGGTACCGACACACTTGCACGAGGTTTTAACGAGGGCCCCAGTGCTGGATTTAATATAATTATAGCATTCATAATTCTTGCACATTACTACAAGCACCTTCAACACGCTTCAGATAATGAAAGGATCACAAGAGATGATTCAATAAACTTGCACGCCCCCACCGTAAGTTACAGTACTGGAATGCTATCATCACTTTTATTTTATTTGGGGGCGGGGAGCTCGTCATTCTTGGGATAACTTTCAAAATCATTTCTTGGCTGGACAGCTTCATACATGAATCCCAGAGAGTGGGGACATTCATCTTTAGAAGGCATTGTGTAGTATAGGAATTCTCATCTCTACCACCAAAGTCATCAAAAAATAAACTAGGACTTAAAAAAAAAAAAAGAGGGTCATTATGAAGAGCCCCAGATTCACACTTGTCCCTCTGATGAATTATAGTATGTCACCTGTGCCAGGAGCTCTATGTTAGAAAGCGGCCAAGGCAATATCCACAGTACAAATTACAGACTTTGATCCCAACTTGCCCGTTAGAACGGAGAACTAGGTTTGCTCTTTATATTTTCTATCTCCAAATGTTTCCGAGTGAAGAGATGAGAAAGGATACTGAATCCTTCGGTTCGCTCTTTATCCATCTCTAAATGGGATCTTAGGACTTTTCTGTGCTTACCTCGCCTTTTATCCAGCCTGCAGTGTGACTCATCTGCAAGCACAAATTACCTCACTAAAGTATTCTTAGGAGAAATAATTAGCCACATGCCCCTCCTCCTCACACTCGCCCTCATTCCTCCCGAGGCCCAGATGCCTGACATAAATCATTTAGTCCTGAGCCCTTGCACACACCTTTCCCACTGGATTCCATAATTGGCAAAGTAGTTGCCAACTGGGTTTTAAGTGATTTGAAATTGTTTTCCATCCAGTCTTGCTGATAGCAAAAGGTTTCCCCTTTACCTCAAGCATGAGTTACAGTAACATGATTGAATGTAACCAGTTATTCAGTTCAAGCTGTGATTCTGATACAGTATAGACAATATGAATTCCCCAGAGCTCAGTGAGGCCATCTCAATGGTCCGTTTAAATCCAATTCAATTAGACTCACTATGGTTCTTAGACTTTCTTAGGTATGTTTGCAGCAGCCCTCAGGGTTGAATGTGAGACTGGTATTCATCTAGGACTTTTAAATTAGGTCTCAGGTGTCATCATTCTAAATGAATTATTACAGTGGTGTGTTCACACTGCTGTAGTTGAAGTTATGTTAGCATCTCCTCTCAACCATTTTAATCCACTGTGGAACAGAACTTGTCATGTAAGGTCTCTGCCAGAGAGTGACTTTTTCCTTGAAACCCAGTTTTTAAAATAATTGGTCTACCAAGTAAACACTGTGATATGCATTTTTTTTTTTTATGGAGAGAGGATAAGACCACCTTAATTTATTTGGGGTTTGTTGTTGTTGTTGTCGGTTCATATGTTTTATTTTATTTATGAGCACATGAAAGAATACCTACCTTAATATTGAATTTTCTCACATTTAAGTAGCTTGAGTCTTGAATGCATTCCTATTTGGAGGGTGTGAGGGGAGTCAGAGCTAAAAGGAAAGTTACTATATTAGGGAGCTTTCTTTTCTTCAAAATGTCCTGCCGTCTGCCTCTATATCTCTCCTTATGAAACGGCAACTAACATTTTCTTTTTTCTTTTAATTTCCCAGGCTTTATGTGAGCCCCGGACCTGACGTCAGCAAGCATGTAGGAGCATCTGTCAGTGGGTAGCTGTGTCAGACACATTAAAAAGAACACGCTCATTTCCCCATGCTAGAGTTGCCTAACAAACTGTAGCTTCAAGCATTGTGACAGTGACATTAAAACCCAAGTAAAGGGACCAGCCAACCTAATGGAGAAAGCACGCCATGCATATGTCATCAATACAGATCCTTGCTGGGGAGAAAATAAAATAATTACAGGAACTATTTTTTCTTTATTTAGGCAATTCAGATACTGTGGCTGTGTTCCAAGTTCCCAAAACCAAGGGGTAGCAGTAATCACCCTCACTCTGAAAATATGTGCAAAAGACAGTTTAAAACAACAGGTCCATGAAATTCAGACCAAAGCAACAACAGGTGAGCAGATTAAATGAGGCGCTAATTAGGTCGTACGTGAGTCAGAAACACAAAATGTGAATCTCTTCAGGGTTTATTATTTGTTTCTAATGAAAGAAAATCTGGACTGGCAAATTTATATTTCTGTATGCTATTTCTCTAACGATACAATATGGACTTTTGTTTATAAAACATTTTAGAAGGTGATATCTTGCAGTTATATGGGCAATTCAAGTAATATACTCAAACTGAAAGTTCAGATCCTGCAGTTACTCAAGACATCTGAAGTAGGCAAGGGATTCTAACCCTCTATCCATACACAATGCTGTTTATTTTTAGTCATCATAGAAAGTCTGAAGCAAAACCACTATAGCACTCGTAGTTTACCTATTAAACACAGGCACAGTTGAGCAAGGGGTGAAAGAAGTATTTGCCATGTGCTTAAAGTGACCAAAATGGTGGCCCCAAATGCTAACAGGTTTCACTGTTGAATATCAGTTGCTGATGTGGTCTGGCTACTTTTATTTCATAAATACATTTTTTTAAGAAGTCACACACATTAAGGTTAGTATTCATCAAGCTAAACTTTCTAGCCTATTTGGATGTTAGGTTTCTCTGATCGGATTTAGATAATTAATCAAACTAATCTTATCTCTTTGTCCTTGCTATTTCCCCTTCATGAAAAGCTCTTCCCCCAGATAGTTGCATAGTTTCCTCATCATTAACATCAGAGCTCAGCTCAGATATCATCTCCAGAGACTCCTCTCCTGACCACCCTAGCCAAGAGAGGCTCCTTCTCACTGTCACACTCTATTGTCTACCCCATTACCCTGATTCGTATTCTTCATGGACTCATTACCTGAAATGAACTTGTTTATTTATTTGCTGATTTGAGTAGTGTCTCTTCCCTATTAGAATTTGAACAGGGAATTTGTATACAACAATAAGTACATGGATGGATGAATGGATGGATGGATGGATGGATGGATGATGGATGACGGATGGATGGATGGGTGGATAACTGAGGGACTTACACACACACACACACACACACACACATACACACACAGTGATAAGAATTCAGGTCAAATTATTCCCATACATAAATATATCCATGCTTTTCTAATGTGAAACTCCAATCTATTCTTCAAAAGGAAGAATTGGAGAGTTGGCACTATCAAAGATCATCACAAAATGTGTAAACGGTGTGACATAAAAGGCATTTCCTACCATCCAGGATGGTCAAAGGACAAAAGGACCAATATGGACCACTCAGTGACACAGGACATTGAATTCCTAGGTTATTATCTTGGTTTCTGTAGTGTTGCAATCTGGCTGGGTGATTCATCTGTAGCTAAAATTGAGTGCCCAGTAGACACTCAATGAGCACAAAGGAAAGTCAGTCCTATGGCGATTTCTAATTCCAGTGTTATGGAAGACTAGAGATCTAAGAACAGAACCCTGAAAAATGCTGAATAAATTATAAAGGCATTTCTCTTTTTTCTTTAATTATAGTAAAATACAAATAGCATAACCATTTTTAAATGTACAGTTCAGTGGAATTAAGTACATTCACATTGTTATGCAACTATCATCACCATTCATCTTCAGGACTCTTTTCATGTTCAAAATTGAAAATCTATGCCCCTTAAACAACTCCCCACTCCCCTCTCCCTCCCAACCCATGGCAACCACCACTCTATTTTCTGTCTCTTTGTCCTTATTTGACTGGCTTATTCATTTAGCATAATGTCTTTGAGGTTCATCCATATAGTAACATGTGTCAGAATTTTCCTGTTTTTTAATGTTTAAGGCTTAATAATATTCCAAAGGTGCCAAAAAAGGTATACACATTTTAAGGAAGGAAAAAACTACATTAAAATTATAATAACATATACAGATAACAAAAAAATGAATACAAATCACATTTGACTTTTGCAATTACAGGTGTTCAAAGTAGTTACCACCAGCATCCAGATGCTTCTGCTTACAGCAAACTATTTACTGCTTGAGCAACATTGACCGAAGTGTCCACTCGTATTGCCACACATGCCATCTCAATTTCTCCCCCAAATACCGCCAATGTAGCCACTTTTCTGTGGTACACTATATCTTTAAGGTCCCCCATAGGTAGACATCAAGGAGTGTGAAGTCAGGAGAACGTGGGGGAAATTCAAACAATGCTCTCAAATTTCAAATATCACTTCCAAATGGTCTTGCGCTCCTCTGCCCACAACCATGCTTCCGCCATTGTCTTTGACCGTCCTGCTGTTGCATGGTGACGCTAGCATTTATTTGATTAATGCCGTCTATGGAGTGAATGTCATACTACACATGCTACTATAATTCAATTCAACTTGGACAAGTAATGCATAGATAACATCTCTACGTATACATTTTATGGCACCCCTGGTATATACTACATTTTATTTATCCTCTCATCTCTTGTGGACGTTAGGGTGCTTCCACCTTTTGACTATTGTGAATATCGCTGCAAACATGGGTGTACAAATATCTGTTCAAGTCCCTGCTTTTAATTCTTTTCAGTATGTGCCTGGAAGTAAAGTTATATGGTACTTGGATTATATGATAATTCTATTTTTAAGTTTTGAGGAATTGCCACATGGTTTTCCATAGCAACTGCCTCATTTTACATTCCCACCAACAGTGCACAAGGATTTCAATTTCTCTACCTCACTGGCCTTTATTTGCTGGGGTTTTCTTTTAAATAATAGCCATCCTAATGGATGTGAGATGGCATCTCATTGTGGTTTTGATTTGCATTTCCCTGCTGATGCATGATGTACAGCACCTTTTCATGTGCTTTCTGACCATTTGTGATTCTACTTTGAGAAATATTTGAATTCTTTGCCTATTTTTAATCAGGGTGTTTGTTTTCTTACTGTTGAATTGTAGGAGGTTTTTATATAATCTTTATAAAGTGTAGAAGTACATTATAATACATTTTATTTCACTCTGTTGTTGGTGTCCTCAGACACAAGGAACTTTTTAATTATGATGTAGGAAAAAGCTTTTGTAAAATGCATGACCAGGGGAATCCTTAAACACCTATCCAATGAGAAACCTCAGATTCAAAGAGATAACCAAGTTCTGAGACCACAGTTTGCTAGGGGCCTATGCAGGTTTTTGGATATTTAGATCTTGGGTCTTACCCACCTGTAGGTAGCAAAAAAAAAAAAAAAAAAAAAAAAGGAAACCAAAGCTGAAGCCAAGCAAGGCAGGGGACGTATCTTAAAAGTTGAGATTCCCAAAAAGTGACACCCTCAGCGGGTATGTTTTTTACAAAAAGTTTCTGAGAGGGAGATGATGGGAATACTTGTGTGTCTTAGCCTTGTCTCTGGTTCGGGTATCCAATAGGTTTATGAAAGTACTACACAGAGCTTCCAAGTGTAAAAGATAAAAATGAATAGGTGGATAAACCTGCAGTTTAAAAACAAACTGAAGAAAGAATATGGAAAGTTGAAGAGTGAGAGAGATAAATTGCCAAGAATGCAACACAGAGAAAAGGGACAATAAGGAAATGTGAAAGAGGCGTTAAAGAGGGAAGATGTGGAAGACAGTATGAGGTGTAAAATAAATCAAATCAGAGTTTCAGAAAAAGAAATTAGAGAAAATGAATGACAAACAAGTATCCAGAAGTGGAAAATATCTGCCTCCCTTTCAGATTCAGGAAGCTCAATAAATCTTAATTAGGAAGGATAAATAAAAATAAAATTTACTAACCACATCATAGAAAAAGATACCAAAAACAAAGCAAAACTCTAAAAGCAACCAGAGACCAAAGATAGTTTGCCTGCAGTTTAATTCGTGGTAAGCGACTCTGAAAGTCAGAATACAGGTATTTTCAACAAATCTAGAGCAAATGCGATAGACTCCTTTGTCCATGATGTCACTTCTTGCAATTTCAATTGACCTGTGATCAACCATGGTCCAAAAATATTAAATGGAAAATTCTAGAAATTAACAATGCACAAGTTTTAAATTGCATGCGCCATTGTGAGCAGTGTGATGAAATCCTGCAATGTCCAGCTCCATCCCTGCCCAGGGCACGAATCATCCCTTTGCCCAGTGTCTCCACACTGTGTACCCGCCCCCCACGCACGAGTCTCTCAGTAGCTGTCTCCACTATCAGATCAACTGTGCTTGTGTTCAAGTAATCTTTACTTTTCTTCAGAATAGCCCCAAAGTGAAAAGGCAGTGATGCTGGGAATTCGGATATGCCACGGAAAGCCAGGAAGTGCTTCTTTTAAGTAAAAAAGTGACTAGTACAGTACAATAAGAAAGTTTGAAAGAGACCACACTCACATAGCTTTTCTTACAGCGTATTATTATTAGCTTTAATTATTAGTTATTGTTGTTACTCTCTTACTGTGCCTAATTTATAAATTAAACTTTATCACAGGTATGTATATATAGAAAAATGACATAGTATTTATTTATAGGGTTTGGTTTCAGGAATCCACTGGGGCTTTGGAACTTATCTCCCCCTGCCCCACAGATAAGGTGGGAACTACTGTAACCCTCAATCTGGAATTTTAAAGACTATCGAGAATAAGGGCAAGTAAAGAACCTTTGTTAAGAAAAAAAAACAAAAAGACAACCAAGGCATTTTTTACCAACTGACTCTCGTAGAATGAAATCCTAGAACATGTATTTCAGGAAGAACAAAAATGATACCACAGTAGCATCTGGGATGCAAGAAGGCAAGAAGGAATAGCAAGGGGGGGGGAAACATTAACTGCTTAAAAACAATAAAACACCTGATTTGTGGAGTTAAAAAGCAATCAAGATGGAGCCAAAATTACCAAACAACAATAAAACAATAACATGTAAGTCAGAAGGAGATAACCTGAGTTAACCTTCTTAGATTTGGAGTGTCTGACAGAGCAGCAAAGATAAATGTGTGTGGACTATGTTAAGTTACATATGCATGAGAAAATTTCTAGAATAAATACTAAAAGAATGGAAATCATGTATACAACTTACAAACCAGTGGAGGGGGCGGGGAATGGGATGAGAAGGGAAAAAAAAAAGCAAATCGTATAACAGACTTAAAGAAGAACAAGTCTTAGAATAAACAAAAGATTAAAGCTGAAACAATGGTAAGAGCAGAAAAAAACATAGATTATGTTTCCAAAATACTGCACAAAGAAATATACCAATATAACATGCAAGCTATACCTATAAATAAAATCACATTTTATAAATCACAACACCTACATACAGCTTCAAATATTCTGATCAGGGATTAAAAAATCATACTGGAATTTTTAAAATACAAAAATCTATATCATTTACATAAATGCAAATGAAATGTAACCAAATATATGAGTAAATAAAAATGACAAGTGGAATAACTGTATATATAACCCTTTCTTTGTTAAAAAAAGTTGTGTGTATGTAGTTGATTAGAATCACATGTAAACACACACATTTATATAAAATGCATAGAAAAATATCTTAGATACATGGGAGGCCCTTCATAACTCTATGCATTTTGCATTGTTGGAAATTGTTTATACAATAAGCATGCATTCCTTTTACCATAAAAAAATAAAAATATAGAAACTGCAAAAAAAAAAAAAAGACATCTAAAGGGTTTGCAGGACTATAAACAAATAAAAGCAAAAGGAAATAAGCTAAATAAAGCTCACAGAAAAGAATAAGTCTAAAATGGTATAGGGAGACAGAGAAAAAAAGTAAGAAATTGAGAAACAGAATCACCAAAGGGTATATAAATGTTGCTCCTATTTAACTTTTGTGATTTTTTAAAGGCTCTTTTATTTAGTGGTTGGTTTTGTTTTTGTTTATTTGTTTGTGTTTTCAATGTCTGCTGGTATGTTGCCAAAGCTCTAGACTTGTCTGCAGCTAATTAAGACCTTGTCTGGATTTGGACCCTGGGGACGAAGGTCAGAACCACTGGGGGGGCTCTCAAAGGCTTTAACTGTTGTTCTTTGCACTTCTAAAAGCTTAACTCCTCCGTTGCTGACCTGAAAAATGGTGTCTGTCTCTCACTTGACAAAAAGCACCCCTCCCCACGAATCACCCCATTTAAGTCTTTGCCCATTTAACCCCCCATTAATGCATTGACCCCCTTTGACTGAATTGACATGTTGGTTTCTTATAGCTGTGGTGTTTTCCAGAGATAGTGCTGCCTGCAAACATCATTTCATCTCTCCTACGGCTGGTTCACACTGGGACCCTGATTTTCCAAACGGCCAGGCTTTTTCAGGATTAAAAGCCCTGAGAGGAAGGTGTTAATCAGAGCAACAACTAAAACAATTGGACTCTAGGTACTGTCTCAAACCCTGAGGGAGAACCCTGAAAATATCCAGTGACTCCCAGACATCAAAAAAATGTACGAACAAGGAAATGGGCAGGAAAGGCCAAGGCCGGAAGTGAGGTAACATGTCATATAAATCCTAATGTCTACCAATGTGTTGTTAAGAAGGAAATAAAGAAAATAAGGTGTCTCTCTGTCCTGCTTAATCTCTAGTAGAATACCAAAACATTCTGCTAATGCAATTTTCAGGAGATTCAGTTGCACAATGAGTTATGAAGTTCTCAACAGGTAATAGGAACTAATGGGATGGCTAATTAAAATCTCGGCCTAAAAATATTGTAGCCAAAATCACTTTATTCTTAGCTCATTAAAGATAATATAATCCCCAATTGATAATTTAGTAGTTACTGGTTATCTGAGGGTATGGGGGCAGGAGGGTGGGAGAGAAGGGACAGGGTCTCAACTATACACATGGTGATGGAAAGAGCACTGACTCTGGGTGACAATCACATAACACAACACATAGATGGTGTACTGTAGAACTGTACCCCTGGAACCTATGTAATTTTTACTAAACAATGTTACTCCAATAAATTTAACAATCAAAACTAATAATAAAGGCAAAAAAATTAAAAACAATAAATAATGGTGTGATCTCCTGTGGAAGGCCTCCTCAAAGGCAGCAGCTTAGAATTTATTCTCCTCTCGATCTCAAAACTACTTGGTCTTTTTGTTTTGGTGCAAGAGCCCCAATATATCAGACCGTCTTACTTGTTTCAAGTGACATGGAGTATTCACGCCTTTTTCACTATGAGAATCTCCAAGATTAGCTTTTTGTTTTGTTTTTTGCTTTTTGGTATGTGGGTAGCTCCCTGGCTGGGAATCAAACCCAGCACCAGTGCCAAAGCCTTAAGCCACTACACCATCAGGGAACTCCCCCATGATTAGCTTTTTGCATAAGCAGAATAGGCAGGTACCTAATATTGTGATTGCGGGGGTTCCTTGAACTCTCCTAAGAATGTCTTCTGCATCCAGATTCTAAAACACCTTCAGTCAGGAGACCTCGAGCTTAACCAGAATTTGGAATTAAAAAATTTCCTTTTCTTCAGGCCTCTTTTAAAATGCAAATATTACAGGCAGAAGAGCATATGGGTCACTAACATTGTAGCTTGAATTCATCAATCAGGGATGTCAATTACCTGAGTAATGAGGTAATGAAGCCCTTTACCTGGGGTAAGACCCTTCACCATCCTGGGCTTTAGAAAAAGATGAGGTGGCTGAGCGCTATCCAAGTGTCTTCCTCAGGAATAGGGGACTCAGTAAGAGAAGAAAGACTTCCTGGAGAGGACATTCGTCACAGGCCCACAACCTCCACGTCTTCCTGATCCTTATCCTGCTGCCCCCAAATCTGCCACACCCAGACTCTAGCTAAGAAATCTCAGCGCTTACTTCCAGCAAAAACACTCTACAACTTCTGTGCCTCTAGAATCTGATTCAAGGGTTTCTCGCTGTCTATAGGTACAGGTGTCTTTCCGGTTATCCGGTGAAAGTTGTCCAATGAAAGTGGTTACTAATTACTGTGACTTTAGCTGCTATTTAAAAAAATGTACAGTGGCTCAAACACAACACAGGTTTGTTTTTCACTCATGTAAAGTCCGAAATAGGTGTCCCTGCTCCTTACAGCAGATGGCTCTGTTCTAAGAGGTGATTTAGGGAACCTGGCTCTTTCTCCCCTATGGCTCTGCCATCTTCAAGATACAGCTTCCAAGGTCACTGCACCCTTAGGCACTTAACTGGCAGAAAGGGAATAGTAGGAGAGAGATGAAAAGCCAAGCCTAGAAGCTGCATGCAAAACCTTGAATTCCTTCCAAGTATTTTGGGGTTGGGGGCCCATAGGGTTGAACATTCCCTGGCATAGATTCTTCCTTTTCTAAATAGCAGTGGCTTAAGCCCTGAGCACTTGATGCACAGGGTGCACTATTAAAAAGGGACGAGAGATTCAGAACGAAGACGATGAAGGACACAGCCCCACTCCACCCTCAGGATTCTACTTAGAGTCATCTTCTTTAAATCCAGTCCAGGGGTAAATAATGAATTGTACTGTACTTCAAAAGTGTTTCCAGCCCTTACTTATAAATTTTTAGATGATAAATGATAGATAGATAGATAGATAGATAGATAGACAGATAGATAGACAGACATAGAAATAGAGATACCTATATACGTGTGTTATATACGAGGGCTGTCCAGAAAGTATCCAGCCATGTAATATGAAAAATAGAGGCATTTGTGGCTGTATTTTTTCCAGACAGCCCTTATATATTAGTTTTATATATATATATATATATATATATATATATATATATATATATATATATTTGTCATGAAATACATGTAAATCATATGCATTTATATATCTTTTACACCTAGACAGTTTTATGTGGTAATAGTAATAATTTCTCTTTCATAAACTCGTGCACTGCCTGCAGTATTGTAACATATGAGAAATATACGTGTGTGTGTGCATGCGCACATGTATTTCTTCATTCAGATGACCAAAACGTATTTCTCAGGTATACACTATTTTGTCTTCATCCATAGTTCTTGGGTCACAGCTCCCAAATCCCTTGGAATTTCCTAAGTGATGAGAACAACAATGGTATCTCTTATTATGTTAATTAAGTGACCCTTGGACCCCACAGCACAGCACGGAGGTGGGGTGGGGGGGTTGGTTTGCACTAGGAGTTAATCATATGGTTATAGAATTAAAACTGTCAGTCCCCCTGATATTTAGAGAGGGAAGAGGGCATTGAGGTTTAATCGACCCCCAATGGCCAATGACTTCATCGATCATGTCTGTGTAATGAAGCCCTTGTAGAAACCCAAAAGGACGGCTCATTGTACTTTTCAGAGAGCTTCTACATTAGGGAAGCAGAACATTTCTGCACGCCAGGGCCACTGTGCCAGGACTCAAGCTCCACAAAGACCTTGCCACTTACGTATCTATTCATCTGGGTGTTGATTCATATCCTTGAATATCCTTTGTATTGGAATTAAGAAATTTTCTCTTCTTCAGGTCTTCTTTAAAATGCAAATGCAAATTCAAAATCTGGCAGGTAAAAAGATTTTCCTGAGTTCTCTGAGCTGTTCTAGCAATTCAATCAAACCCAAGTAGAGGGTTGTGGGAACCTGTGATTTGTAGCCAGTCGGTTAGAAGTACAGGTAACAACATGGACTTGCAATTGGCATCCTGAGTTGGAGGGAGTCGTTGGAACCTCATTTTGTAGTCAGGAGGTCAGAAGCACAGGTAACAACCTGGGTGTCTAAAGTGGAGGATGGTCCTGTGGGGCTGAGCCCTTTGCCTGTAGTGTCTGATTCTATCTCTGGGTAGACAGTACCAGCATTGAGTTGAATTTGTGGACACCAAACTGGCATCTGATAATTGCTTATTAGTACAAGGAAGCCTCCACACACATGTTGAAATCGGGTCTATGGAACCCTTTTGAGGTAGATAAAAGGCAGCACCGGCTGTGCAAGGTGAAAGGCAGGGCTGGCTACAGAACGGGAAATCTCAGTCCCTTTGGGAATTTGTCCTCGAAACCTATCACCAGACCCCAAGGCAGGGTGGACAATTAATACTCTGGGAGCCCTAAGACTGGCAGCAACCAGCTGGAACAAACATGGTGATGGATTTCACCTGGTAGCGACCCTGAGCCTCATTATACGCTTATCACAATGCATTAGCGTGCTAAGACACACCCTGCACCACCATTGTCAAAAATGCAAAGACCATAAGAGGACACAAAATAGCCAGTGGAGTCCTTCCAAGAAGTCTCCATTGATTCCCAGAAAATCCCTGAATATTCCTCCTACAAATTTGAATGTTCTGCCCCTAATTAAAGGAACCCCTATGTGAGCATTGCTGCACCATCTATGGAGTAGCCTGCTTCTTTCTTTTTCTTTGTTTGAATAAACTTATCCTTGCTTTACTTTCATTCCAGCTCATTCTTGTTGGAAGTTCGGAGATTTTTTTCCCACTATTTTTTTAGTTGCCCCCTGCATACCTGTAATCAGAACCTGGATTACTTCAAAGGTTTTTTGCTGCTAATACATACAAACTTTCACAATTATTCTAATAAACATGCACTTTAGGTTCTTGTCTCTATGCAGATGGTGTCTCTATTACATTAAGCAAACAGGATGACTGAAACAATCTGATGTTGACCTTTGCTCAGAGAACAAAGAGACTCCATTTGCAATTTCATGTTTGATGTACTTTGTACATTGTACGTATTCAATGACACTGGTTAAATGAATAGTTGTGAAAATATGCTGCTAGTAAATAAATTCTGAAGCCTTGGTTGCAATTAACATTTTAAATGGGAAAGATAAAAATGATAGCTCAACACTCAACATTTGTCAAGAAGGATCTAGCCGGAGGGCCAATGTTATCAGTGTGCAATTGAAGTAGCTCCACTACCATAATTAGCTAAGTAAAAGGAACTTGACTTTTCATATTTTTTAAATCTACACAGTATGTACTCATCAAGCTTAAATTGATTTAAACATTGAGGTGATTTATGTAAAAGCCCAGCAAGAGTGATAGGAAGTATATATATTCAGATGGGAAAGGTATTATCAAGTAGGACTATGAATGCATTCGTGGTATCTTTTTGGCAGCCTTAATTTTATTGTTCTAAACACAGATTTATATGGTGAAAGAACATAAAAGTCTCACTTTTTAAAACACCTCTGAGATATGTTGCTTACTCAATAGCTCCACACCCTAGAATGACACAGTAGACCATTTATGACGCCATGTTTACACAACCACCTCTTTTACACAGTCCAAATTCCTAAACTTTGCAATAACTAAATCCAAGATGTTAAAAAAGTTAATTAGATACATCCATTGCATTAAATTTTCATCCATGGAATTTTGAATCTCTATAGTTGGTATTGTTCTAACCCCTGGCCAGATTCCTGATGTTGCATCTACCACGTGTATTATAGTTATCTGTGGGCATGTGTCAGCCACTGGACTCTCAGTTTGCTGAACACAAACTTGATCTTGCTCCATGTGTCACGCCTGAAGAAAAGCTTTCAAAACTGCTTAATATATGAGTGAATGCCATGCTCTGATTATTTGCTCTTTGGGGCCCCTCTGAAATTTATAGCTACAATGTCAACCTCAAGTTTCTGTCCTTTCTTGAGTCATCTCATCCAACTCCATACTAGTAGCTAGCATTTTTGAAGCATGTTTCATATACAGGCATGGTGCTACACCCCCCTAACTGCATTTTCCTTTCATCCTTAGCACCACCAGGAAGACTCACTGTTATGGGTATCATTGTTTTCATTCTCAAAAGATATCACTAAAGTTCAGTAATTTGCCTGAAGTTACACAACCAGAAAGAGAGCCCAAAGAAAAGCTGAGTGCCCATTAGTAATGAATGAAAAGCATCTTGTCTCTCAGGGTCTTGGGACTTATAAAAATTCAGGGAGTTCTTTATCTCTTCTATCTTTTGATTTTTGAAAGGAGGCCCTGAGTTTGGGTTTCTAAAGGAAGGAATGAATGTTGGAGGCGAGATGCTCCCGCCGTAGGTAAGCTGCAGTCTTTACTGAAAGAATGGCTGTGGGTGAGGGAGCAGAAATGGATATTGCGTTCTCCTAGCTTTAAAATGCAAAGCCTTTCTGTAGTAGTGGCCCTGCAGTCCTATACCGGAAGCCAGTACAAAACCAAGATTCAATTACAGGATCTCACCTTTACAGAGCTCTAGGGAGAGAACCATATTAATTAAATTTAACCACTGTTGAATTCGTCGAACTCCTATACTTATCAGGGGCATCTCCATAAAAAGCATGCCATCTATGAGCAGCCGAAGTGTTAAATGATCCGAAGGAGGCCAGAAGGCCCAGGGCCTTTCTCCTAAGCTCCACTTACTCTGCTGCAAGAACAGAACCCTCCACACAGCCCCTAGGCTGGGCCAAGCCCCTTTTTATAAACTTGCACAGTATCCTTTGCAAAGAAGTATATAACATCAACGTACGTTCATGAAAGGACAGCAAAAAAGTGAGTTGAAGAAAGATGGTTCTTTCCAACCCTCCAGGTCTATTCCAGCACTCCAGCTGGAACAAGCTGCTGGGTGAATCCTGTGAGCGTGGTCTCCAGGGGTGTTCAAACAGAGGCAGGCGGCTGTTCTCGCAGGTCCTAGAGGGGATTTCTGCATGAGGCAGAATGTTGAAAGAGGTGACCTCTACAATGTGATTCTTCTGTTCCATGAGTACTGCTCTAAGTCTACGTGTGGCACAAACCCTCAACAATTTAAGTATTCAGACGAAGGGGAATTGATGGCTTCCCTCAGGTTATTCTGAGGATGGTTTCTAAGTGCCCAAGCGTCTCTCTTCAGTCACCTCAATCACATCTCCAACCACGGTTACTCCTTGGTAAGATGAATTTTATTTCTTTGTTGAGTTGCTTATTTATAATCCAACCTCGCTTCAGAGAAGCTCTGGGTGACTGTAATGCAAATTGGACAAAGAAAGAGTGCTAAAAATACAGAGACAGACCTACAACACCTCCCAAATCCTAGAGCCTACTGGCTGTGCCCACAGAATTATATGGAGCAAGAGTGACACCCAGTGGTCAATTAAGTTATACCTGGATTCGGTTTCTCATTTGCCCTGGCCTAGAGCTAATTATACCTGGAAAATAATTTTTTGGGCAACTCAATTTGGGGCTTTGCTGAACTTCAAGGATGGTCTGAATTTTGTGTCCTCAAATACAGGACAACATTTTCTCTGTCTCTCAGCTTTAACGTCTGCAGACAGGCGTTGCTCAAACGTAGAATAAAGAACTCTCCACTGCCTCATCTATAAAATGGAGCAGGTAATAAACTACCTGCCAAATTGGAGCCAGCAATGAGCTGCCACGGGAAGCACAGTGTGTGAGGACAGCCATAAACATGCACCGGAGGAAGAAAGGAGAGAAGGTATTCCATAAGTCAAACAGAGAACAAAGAAAGGAGAGCTGAAAGAATGAGGCCAGATTCATGCTCTCAGACAGCTAACTGCATTGAGGGGGGAGCCTCTGGCTTATTTGCTGTTGTATCCCCAGCACTTAGCATAATACCTGGCACACAGCAGGTGCTCAAATGTGTTTTTACTCTATAAATAAGTGAAGAAAGGAAAGAAGGATTTTCTAGGCATTGTATGCCAAAGAACCTTCCAGTTAAAGATTAGGTGAGTTTGCTCAGACCAATTTTGATCTGGACATTCAATGCCCCTCAAGGTTGCAATTGAAGACCAGCTGAATGAGAGTAAGAACTCAGAATGATCTTACTGGTCTGAGTATAAAACAGGCTAGAACTGTAGCAATGTTAAGGACTAAATCAATATCAAATCCATATTTATAGTTAATGCTGAAAATCTGCATGTGTAGTTATCTAAGGCTCTGAGCTTGTTGCAGGCTTTCAGTGGCTGACCCACTACCAAACAGTGGCTCTGGGAGAATGAAACAGGAGCCAGTGACAAGCCACAGCCTCCAAGATCATAGTTTAGACAGCTCTCCCTTCACTTCCTTGGGTGGTGACAGCCAGACTTATCAGAGTTCAATCTAAATAAGCTTTTATGCAAACGTGCTCTCAATGGTTTTACATAAATTATAGCTTAGATTGTTTATCTCATTTAAAATGCAATATCTATTATAAGAAAATTGTATTCAATACAGATATTTTTCTTTAATAACATTTAGGAGCCAGTTACATAGGAAAAAATTGCCTTCATTGTTTAGAAGTTTTTATTATGAAATATGTTGATCATGTTCATACAGTGCTAGCAAACAAAGCAAAATATTTAAAGATATTATTCAAATAATCTGATCCTACTCTCCTCTAGTTCCACTGAATCCACTTTTGGTGACAAAAAAATGATTAAAAGAGTCTTAACAGCATCAAGTGGCATATTTGCATAGCCTGTAAAAAAATAGCCAAAAATGATTATTTCCAATTCATATAACTATTTATCATTCTATAACTTCACAAAAATGTAGTAAAACATGACATTTTTGATAAAAGGAGTATGTTTGAGATTCTAATTACAAGAAAATACTGAGAACTCCAAGTCAATTACTTCTTAAAACTGTAATTAGTACAAAAGAACATAAAGTCTTATAATAACAACAATAACATATTTATGTTAAGGAGATAATTCTTTGCCATTACTGGAAAATTGTTAATCCTTGAAAAGGTAAGTATATATAAACCGTTAGTGTAATTATCATACTCTCCTGCCTACATGAAATACGATAATATCAACATTACAACCAATAATAAACTAAAAAGTGTGTATGTGAATTTATTTAATGATTTTACTACATCTTCTGTACAGATGGGCTGCAGTCAAGATCAAAACAAAGGCTGGTGAGATTCAAGAATTGCTGAAATGAATGATTAGATGTACAATGCCATCTTCCTGCTTAAGGCTCTCCTGTTAGCAAAGTGTCGTTTTGCACTCTAATATAATGCATAATCCCCCAACTTCCCAGGAGGATGCTCGGCATCTTAGAATGAATTCAGCCCTCAGTTCTCATAGGTAATTCCTCTCCCAGTCCAAAAGCCCAAGTATCAGAGAAAAGAGGAAGGTACAACCTGAGACCACAGGAAGAGGCTTTGTGTATCCATGGTAATGGATGCCAGCCACACTCTGTTATTTGATTTGGTTTAATTCACTATATAACATATAAAATGCACTATACAGAAACAGAACTGTTTTAAATGAAAATCAATTTAAAATAATTTTCGATGAGTATTTCAACGCAACTTTTAAAATAATTAGATGTACTGCTACCTTTTAATAACTAGACATCATTTCTCAGCTAAAGAATCTGCAGTGGCTTTCCATCACCTGTCATGTAAATTCTAATTGCCTAAAAGAACAGATAAGGCCTCAGTGTTCTGACCACTCTGTCCCTTTCTCCTGCCGTCCCCTTCATATACCCTAACTACTTCACCCCTCCTGCCAAAGAACACTCAACATCCCAAACAAGTACAAAACCAAAGAAGGGACTTGTTGATCTACATTTTCTTACATTCATTTAGCAAACATCTGTTCCACACCATCTACATGGCTGGCTCTGAGGATGAAATGATGGACAAAACATTGTTTCTATTTAAAAAGCTCCTAATCTGGGAGATTTAGCTATCAAATATTACCGAGTTACCTCTATCTCTTATCAAAGAAATGAGACACATACCATCTTTCCAATCACCAAAAAGAAAGAATCTGAGGTCTTAATGACAAGGTAAAACTGGTAACCAAAGTTTCCAATTAGGGAAGCAGCTTCGAATGATCGATCACATCCTAACACGGGTCAGCTCAGACCAGTCACCCATTTTCCCCACCACCAAAAACAAAGATGAGGAATAGGAGAAAGAACTGGCCTTGGAAGAGCAAAGTGGAACGTAAAAGTGCATCATCAAATGTCAAGATCTTTCAAGATCCCAGACGTCTGATAATGTCAGAAAGAAACAAGGGCCCCACCTGACCATAATGAGAACGATGATTGGGCTTGGGATGGTATGAGCAGAGGCTGCAGAGTTGCAACCTGGGCACCCGGAAGGTTGAGGAGAGGCAAGTGGTTGATTTAAGTTCACTGAGAGATCATTCAGATTGGAAAACAGATGTAAAGAAAGAGCAGTAATTTGGTACCTGGAAGAGCCAATGATTTCTGCTTTCACAACGAGCAGTCTTAAGAATTTGCAAATCAAGAGTGGAACAAGAGAAGCAGTGCCCTTGGTGGTCCCCTGAATCGGTCTCTTTTTTTTTTTTTTTTTTTTTTTTTTTTGCTTTTTGGTATGTGGGTAGCTCCCTGGCTGGGAATCGAACCCAGGCTGCAGTGCTGACAGTGCCAGCGCCGAAGCCTTAAGCCACTACACCATCAGGGAACTCCCTGAATCGGTCTCTTGCTTCAACAGTACTTGAATGGAAAAGACTCAGAAACACCCCCTTTTCTAGTCTCTGACCACCCTCCAACCTCTTTTCCAGTCGCAACCTTCAGAACCATCTCAGCCATCCTCAGCCTTGAGACCAATGAGCTTAATGCCTTATTGCCAACCAACCGTGAGCTCCCAAGTTCATCAGAATTATTCCATCGAGGTGGAGGTTGCCATCAATCACCTGGTCAACCTGCATCTGTGGACCTCTTACCCTACTTCTCTCTGGGCTTCTATTTTGACCATGACAATGTGGTTCTGAAGAGTATGGGCCACTTTTTCCTCAAGTTGGCTAAGGAGAAGCACAAGGGTGCTCAGAGTATCTTAAAGATGTAAAACCAGTGTGGTGGCCAGACCCTCTTCTAGGACCTGCAGAAGCCTTCCCAAGATGAATGGGGTAAACCTCAGGATGCCCTGGAAGCTGCCATGATCATGGAGAAGAACCTAAACCAGACCCTTTGGGTTCTGTATGCCCTGGGTTCTGCCCATTCAAACCCTACTCTGTAGCTTTCTAGAGAGCTACTTCCTAGACAAGGAGGTGAAACTCATCAAGAAGATAGGCAACCACGTAACTAACCTCCACAGGCTGGCTGGCCCTGGGAGGAGCACTGAGCAAGTATCTCTTCAAAAAGATCACCCTCAAGTAGGACTGACTAGAAGCCTTTGGGGCCCAGAGACCTTTGAGGGGCGCTTCTGTATGCCACTAGTGTGGGGCTTCTGCCTGAGCCTCTCCCTGCAATCACTAGGCAGCCTTCTAACCACCCTGGAGCCCTCTGCCTTGCCAGTGCCAGTGGACTGAATTGAAATAATAAAGCTTTCTGCAGGAAGAAAAAAAGAGTGGAACAAGAGTAAGTTGACCAATTTTTCAATTAATATAAAGGAAAGAGAAGACCAGATGATACAAGACCCAGCTCTCACTGATGACCAAATCTCCTCATCAGTGTAAAGCAAGGAAGATAATGGAGGAGAGTTCACCAGATGAAGGGCAGAAGCATCGCTCATTTTCTCAGAGCTACCATTTATGGGGCCCTTGTTAATCCTCATGACTACCTATGCAGTATTATGATCTCCATTCTATAAATGAAGAGATTTGAGGTCCATTTAAAGGAAGTAGCTTGCTCAATAGCCACATAATTTACCCTGTGCTAGAGCCACAATTCTAAGACTAGTCATTTTAATCACTCTGCTATGCTATTTCCCTGTTTGAGTAATTTAATTGGCCCCAAGTCTCACGAGAATTGGAGCCCTATTGGACATGATTAGGCGAAAGGCAAGTGCAGTTATGCTGCTCTCCACAGAAGATATTAAGGAATACTGGTCACCTCAGAGATTTCCAGGTTGAATTCAAATCAGCTTAGCCTTTAGGATTAAAAGAAGCCAACAGGTACTAGACTCTTAATAATAATAATAATTATTATTATTATTATTATTATTAAACAGTTTCAACACTGATCAAAACACATTCCAACAATCATGTAAACACACACCTGGTTTATACTGCAGAGCAGTCATTGCTAAATGGAAATAATTTCTCTTAGAACCAAATGGGAAAAAAACTATTTCATTTTAACAGTTATACAAGATGTTTACATAGGAAGAGACCTAATCTTTAGCCTATAACTATGACAACAAGGATTTGGTTACTGTAGGTCTTTGCCGTGCTACATGGAGTCTGTTTATGCAGCAAGCAGTTACTACGGAGGCAGGGCCTGAAGAAGAAATGTGCATGCCTCAGCAGAAGCAAGAGTGTGGGGACCTGCCAACCAAAACTTGGAGCACTGAATAAAAATATTTACAGCAACACTTTATGAAATGACCCATTTACAAGGCATCAACTGTTTTATGCAATATTCCATCGCACTAAAAATGTTCCCTTCTGGGTCTACATATAAAGGAAGTTGAAATACGTTTTTATGAATATGAACATAATTGGAATAGCTAGCTATAACTATTCCTAAAAATGCATTTTAAGGAGCATAGGATCAAAGATGCTGCAAATTGAAATTTTGGACATATCTATTTCATATTGTGAACAGGACTTCTGCAAGTTTTTTTGTGGTTTGTTTTGTTTGTTTGTTTGTTTTGTGTGTGTGTGTGTGTGTGTGTATGTGTGTGTGTGTGTGTGTTTTGTTTTGTTTTGTTTTACTTATTTCATGCCATTAGAAAGCTATGTACAGTCTGCAATTTCAGGATGTAATGGAAAGGGTGCCACTGAAAATTTGTCTCTGCAGCATATCTAGAATATTAATATCCCAGTTATCATATAACTCATAGGTCTTTTAGAAAGGCAAGACAGGTCTCTCTCTTTTTTCTTTTTATTCATTTCTTTAGTTCAATAAGTGCTATATGTAAGGAAAAAGAATATAAATATTCCACTAAACCAAAGTTTCTCAACCTCAGCACTATTAACATTTTAGGCCAGATAATTTTCTGTTGTAAGCGTCTGTCCTTTACTTTGTAAGATCTTTGTTAGCATCCCTGGCCCGTATTCTCTAGATACCAATAACACCCATCCCCCCAAATGTGACAATCAAAAATGTTTCCGGACATTACCACATGTCCCCTGTGAGGCAAAATCACCCTAATTGACAATGATGTCCTAAACTATTCTTTAAGATGTAGTCTCCAAGCCCCAAGGGTAGGCATGACGGAGCCCTGGTTTTTCCCGACATGTGGTCAACAGCTATCTTCTTTAGCAGGGGCCATTTCATGTCTGGGTGCGGTCTCCTTGTCTAAGTATCTTAAATGCAGTAAACTGGATGTTCAGCTCTCACGTGGCTGAGAATAATTCTCCCCTCTAATACTTAAGTACATTCTTATTTCTGTTTTTTTAACTAACCTCTCCTCCACTACCTTTCAGACACCTAATAAGGTTGTCAAGGAGACGACCACCATAGCAGGGAGCGGCTAGACCAGGATGATTTGACCTCGGTACCTTCCTGTTGTTCCCTGGAACGCACACAGTGAACCTTGCAGCCTCCTTAAATAAGGGCTGGCTGCATGATTATTGTATCCAAATGAGAAACTCACAGATCCTAATCTCCTGCTCTTACCTGGTTTAGAAGCAAAGAGACGCATTTCATTTGCTTCACCAGATCAAATAAAGAGGCAGTCTGGCAATAGCGATAAACTCCAGAGATCAGCTAAATTGTGTCCCAACTTGACATTTATATGAGCACACGCCTCTCAATCTCCGGAGGTGATTAGATTAAATGTATTTTAGCATGCACTTCATGCACGCGCTTCCCTAAAGATTCAGGCCCAGGGTGGATTGTGACTAATACCATCTCTGCTTTTATTCAAATGTTTTGTAATGCCAATATGCTGCCTGAAATGTTACCTAGGATAGAGAACTGCATTTCCACAAAGCTTCTTACATTTTAGAATTAAGGTTTTCAAACCCACCCTGGCTCAGACCCTGAGCAAATATCTCTGCTCTTGGGACATGTGATCATGATTATCTATCTGGGCATCATCCCACATGGCATACTCCACCTCCAGAGACTGAAAGCATTTTGCTCAGAGATTTTGATTTACTTCATTAATTCCAAAAAACCTCAGGAGAGGCTGTGATACACAGCACCGGAACGCAGGCTGACGGCAGCGAGCCTCCTGGGAGAGTGGTGAAAGGCGTAGCCCTACCTCTGTTCTAAGTTAAAAGAAAAAAAAAAAAAAACCCCAAAAATGCTGGTGTGTCATAAAATTCAGAATTAGAGCTAAAATGCCAAGTCACCAACAGCTAGCCAAGACCAACCTCTTCCTCCTGCTGGGAGTTAAGATTCCATTGACATCACTCAGGGGACACCGTATTAGTCACGGAACGACCTGTTCTTACAGGGATGATGAGCAGTCAGGAACGTTTTGGGTTCAGATCTGGTAGTTTAAGGATAAATATAAAATTACATCTCAAAAATGTACTCTTTATGGGCATGGAAAATGAGGAAAACACGATAGTTCTTCATTCCATAAATTATTCTTTTATTCCAAAAAAAAAAGTTTCAGTCTTGGTTTAAAAAAAAATTCTAAGTAGCAGTTCAATGTTATGAATTTTAAAATTACTTTATTTGCAATGCATCGAATAAAACTTAAATTCTTTGAAGTTTTGCAGAAATTTATGTTTTTTCTCTTGGTTCTCTGGCCCCTCCTCTGTTCTCTATGTATTATTTAATCTATAGATATTATGACCATTCATCCTCTGTTTAGCAGGCCTATTGCAAAAATTCTGTCGTGTTGTCATTGTGTCTGACCCTATATCAGAGCATGTGTCCCAATTTTAGTGTCCAAAAATGCCTACAAGTATCTAATGAGTGCAAAATACAAACTATTTTTGAAAGAGAAGTCCCGCATCATGGCCAAACTCTCAATATTCTATTCCACAGAACTGTCAGGCACGATGAAAACTCCATAATTCATTTTCTTGCTTTGCCTATATTTACCCTCACCTCAATGCACCAAGGATTTCAAGCAACTTACAAAAGTATACACATTACAAAAGAATAAAACAGGTGAGGGAATCAGGGCAAAGGTAAATGAGGATAGGAAAGTAGTGAAAGCCAGAGATAAAATCAGCAGGCAGATGCGCATAATATGGGACCTGGTCTAGCTGGAAGACATGAGCCCAGGGCATGACTTCAGGCTTCCTGGTGACCATATCAATGACAGAAAGACCTCAATCAGGAGATGGAAAGCAAGGTGTTCAAGAGTGACTCCATTGACTGTCACATCCTGAGAGTGAGCCCTCTGGAGCTGCCTCCTGGGGGCTATAACCAGCTGGGGACCTCCAGGGCTCTTGAATTCTTTTTTTCATCTTTTTTACCTTAATGGAAGCAACACTTAAGCCGTCCCTGCAGGACATGAATGGCCTCATTGTTAAAAATCACCTCTAGGGTGGGACACTTGGAGACACCGTTCAGTGACTCACAGCCCTGCAGACGTCCTTCCTTCCTGGTCCTGGTCTCTTCCAGTTGTGAGTGCACGCCTCCTGCTCTTCTACCTGCAGCCTGACCCCTAGCTAGCACAGTCTAGAGATGAAGACCTGAGTACCATACGGACCCACTCTTGGGAAGTCGCGTTTGTATGTAATCTCAGAGCACCAGCCCCCAAACACATTTTAGAGTAAAAGCACATTTTGCTCTAAAATGCACCCTGCCCGATTTCCATGGGAGATTGTGAGAAGGCTGGATTGTTTTTACTTATAATTTCCTATGGTACACATAAGTCCTACCTAAAATGGTTTCCTCTCAGTAAAACATTTTTTTTTTGGAGGGGGGGTGGGGGTATATCATGGAAAAATGCAGGCAGCAAAGAGTAACAATGAATATTACATGCCTTTGTAAAGAATGGCTTCAAAGGAGAGGAGGCTGCCAGGCTGAATAACGATCTTTGAATACAACATTAGAGTCCTAGCATGAAGGAAGGAAGATAAAATATTTAATGACGTCTTAATATTCCCCGCTCTTGCAAAAAATCAGGAACTGGTCACAGTTTATCAGTGACTGTACATTTTAATATCATTAGACAACATTTTTTTTTCCAATCAGAGTATTAAAATTACCAAAATCATGGGGTGGTGGAAAGAAAGAGAAATAAAGTGGGCTATAAACTACTTGGAAATCCTGTCTTTTTCAATCGACTTTTAATATGAATGTGGAAACTGGGCTCGACAATCAGTTGGCTCACTTGGTGAAGAGCTTGGCCACAGCCTCACTAAATATTGAGCATGTCTCTATGAAATAAGCTTTTGTCTAACCATATTCAGGACAAGTCCTCTAAAACCCCACTCTCCCGGGACAAAGTGTGGTCAGTAGTCTTTTTAGGGTCTAGTATGTCTTTGCACCCACATTTTCCAATGCTCCTTATGTGATTCAGTTCAAGGAGAATTATATATCTAGAACTTTGCACCCGGCAAACGGGTGCTTAATAACGATGGGTGGAGAAGATAAGGCAAGGAAATCTGTTCTTCACAAAGGGAAAAGGCAGCAGGGACAAAACAAAGGTGTGAAAACAAGGCAGGATATGGCAGGGGAATTTATGGAGACATCAATATGTCTGGGCTCTTACTGAATTTGCTTCTCTTCCACCACTCTGCCACTTCTTCCAAATAGCAATATCCTTACTATTTTCCTGCTGCAGAAATTTGAGAGGGAAGAGAGAAGCCACTCTAAACCAATGGCTCTTCCTCCTTCTGTAAATACCTGAGCTGATCAAAAGGAAAAAAAAATGGATACAAAGTATATTAGTCCGCTAGGGCTGCCAAAACAAAGGACCACAGACTAGGGGACTTAAACAACAGAAACTTATTTTCTCACAGTTCTGGGGGCTTGAAATCTAAATTCAACGTGTCAGTAGGGTTGGTTCTTCCAAGGTGCAGTCTTGCTTGTGCAGTCTTCTCTCTGTGTCTTCACATGGTCTTCTGTGTGTGTGTGTGTGTGTGTGTGTGTGTGTGTGTGTGTCCTAATCTCCTTATAAAGACACCAGTCATATTGGAGTAGGGTCATCCCTAATCATGTCATTTTAATCTAACCTAAAGGCTCTGTCTCCAAATACAGTCATTCTCATGTGCTGGAGGTTAGGACTTCAACATGTAGATTTTGGGGAGGCACAACTCAGCCGGTTAACATCGAGAAATACATAAATGGAGAGAGAGCTGTGTGCGTCCTAAGGGCAGGAAGGTGATAGAGGTAGAAGGAGTCACTCTGAGGGATACCTAGAGAGAACAGACCTAAGCCAGCAATTCCTCAGCCTCTTCCAGGATTCCTCTGCTCTCAGCACTCCATTCAAGTAACAGAGCCTCTCAGTCTGAAGACCAGGACACTCAGAGTTTCTCTGGTCAGAGGAACGATGACCAGATGTTCTGATGCCCAGGCTTGAAGAATCCACGGCACAATTCAGGGTTGGAAGCACCCCCAATACTGAATTTCTAGACATCCCGTGGAATAGGGGCTCAGCAGCAGATTTATATTGACGTGAAGGAAATACAGAATGGGATACTTCTTATTGTTTACTAACTGAGATCATACCTGCTGAAATTCAGTGAGAATGTAGATAAAGTTTGGGAAAAAATTAAACAAAACAGTAACCAGGTCCATATCTATATAATAAGCCAACCAAGGAAACTAAAACAGCACAGAAGTAGTCTCAAACTAAAAAATCTTGGGGGCACAAAGAAATGTATTTAGACATCAGAGGCAAGCATAAGTCAGATCTCCTGACCTGCTGCAACAATACATTGATCTCCTCCATGAAAAACAATAGTTAATAGGTGCTAAGAACTAACATGGTCAGCCTTCCCGCCCCACCCAATCATGCCAGCACTCCCACTTCAATTTGAAATCCTTCCTGTAGGTCTCCTATGCTCGTGTATCTTGATATTTTAGCATTACTTGTGGTTTTATGTGTATTTTGTTTATGTAATTCTCTTACTTAAATGATAAGCTTTATGAGAGCAAGACTTCTGTTTTCTACTTCCTTTAGACTGCCTTACAAAACCTAGAGAAATTTCACTCAGTTAATCACGGGTCACAGTCATGACTAGGAAGTCTTTCTTTTTCTCCCCCAATAGACCTTAAAAGAAGCCAGGTGTCCTTCATACTCTTGAGGCAGAACAGGCAAACTAGATACAATCTCCCTAGTTTTCCATTCACACAGGTTAAGGGTGTTTTCAGAAAATTTGTTCTTACAAGTAACTTAATTCTACAAAGACCACTGGGAGAAAAAAAAGAAAAGAGGTCTGGTATTGAGAAAAATAAAAGAAATCAGAGGAGAAGCCAATTCCAGAGAAAAAAGCATGAGAACATGATGAATTAGGTTTGGGATAACTTTAGCACTAAAAAGTCCTAATCCCACTCCCCTACCCCAGCCAAATGTATGCCTTTTTCCAAGCCTAGAGTTCTGAACCAATTAAGAAATAAAATGAAAGAGTAAAGCAAACAAGAGATCAAAATATCCCCTTTGTTTCAAATAAAATTGATATTATAGAACATAGTGCACACCTGTAGGCAAGTGGACTTCCTAATATGGAGCCACTGAATTAGATCACCCTCCCTATCTTGGGAGAACTGAATGCTCTTTGGCTCTTCTGATAGGTGCCAGGCCTTTGCCCCTAAACTTCCTGCTGATCAAGAGCAATCAGAAGCTCATGCTCTCTGAGAGCATCTTAGCAGTCAAGGAGGTTTCTCCCCTCCAAAGTGAAGAGAGATGTGAGAGAGGCTAGCAGTGTTATGCCAATGAGTGTGACTCCCACTGGCAGAAAACAAAAGAAGTGAAGAGTAAATGTGCTCACTCTATTGGGTATGTAGAACAAGGTTCCACAGAAGATAGTGGACCATCCACAGACAGATTCAGAGAAAGAGATGGGGAATGTACAGGAGAGAAGCCTGGACTGTGACGTGCTTTAGGATGTCATCAGTGTACAGTACTGGCTGACATCATGAACAGAGATGAGAGTCCTCAGAAGGAGGATGTGGAGTATAAGGAAAGGGGACGAAGAATAGAGCTCTTTGGCAGACAAATAGTTAAGTGTAGAGCAGACAAAGAGAAGTCAGGAAAGAAACAAAGAAGGAAGGGCCCAAGAGTTGTGTTGCAAAAGCCAAGAAAATAAAAGCCAGAAGAGAAGAGAATAACATTAAGTACTACCAGGCCTTCAATTAGCTGAGGATTGGATATAGGGTTTGGCAGTTAGGTGGCCTTTGAGGCACTGCTGCCCTTCTGCAGAGTAGTTTCAAGGGGCTGGTGGTAAGAAGCTGTGCTGTAGTATGTTAAGAACTGAATAGAGCTGAGAAAGACCCAGTTCCCTGCCTCCGAAAAGAAGATAACCCAGCAGCAATTATCAATAATTAAATGGGCAATTACAAAAGCCACGGTCTTTATCTTGGATCCATGAATGTACTCCCAAAAAGTCATGTGTCAAACTTTGTGTGTGCTCTATGGGTCTGTGCCTTTTTCTGGAGGAGAGATTTCTAGCTTTCATAACATCCAATTGTTCAGTATCCAGAGCAAAGAAACCAGATAACTGAATGAAGACAGATCAGAATTCTAAGCCCTCATAAGGGCATATATGCAGTTAAAATCATAGGCCTTTGGGTCCAAGTAGGGTAGGAAAGGAACTCAACCAAGAAGGCAAGTCTTCTGTTTAACCGTCAATACAAAGGAGACACTTGAAGGTTCCGATGAGATCCTCATCGTGATAAAGGGCAAGAGAAACAAAAGCAGGCATGAGAGTTCGCAGGCCAGACTGCCACCCATTCATTTCCCAGACTCTTGATAAGTGCCTGCTAAACCCCAGGTACTAGGTCCTGAGGATATAGCCTAAGAGAATTTGTGTTTAGAAAGCAAGAGACTGAAACTTGAGTTTTCGTAGGTAAAAACACTTTTTCACTACTTCAAAATAGGTTTGCTCAGTTACTTCATTTATAACTCACAATGTTCATGTTTGAAGGAAAAAAAAAAAGAAATAAAGAAAGCACAACCATGCATAGTGAATTAACCCACCAAGCTGCCAAGATCAATCTCCTATTCACTCATCTGAGTCATGAGGGAAGGAAGAAAAATCAGGATGACAATAAAAAGGAGAGAAAATTAAGATGTTAAAACTTTGCATTTCAACTTTGAGCTGACATTGTGGTAAGGCTCTTTCCAGCTGCTTTGTCTGGCCATGTCAAGAAGTGACCATGATTTATTGTGCCACCTCCCTAATTTCAATGCTCTTGATCTCCCACCGGAAGCAGTGACAAGTAAGGTTAACTGCTGTGTAAAGAGACAGTATGAATAATGCTTTGTGCACAGAGTTGGCACTGATCTACAGCTTGAGGTGGGGGAAGCAGGGACGTCAGCCATTGGTTAAATCCCTTCCAAATGGTAACCTCACAAATGCCCTAACGCCTTTGGAACAATCCGTACTTGTATGGAAAAACATCCTGAATTGTGTTAGAAATTGTTTCCTTGTCCTTGTCCCTCACAAGCATGCAAACAGCCAACTTTGCTCACATTTGCATTTTGTATTGTTTGTAATAGCTAACATTACTTGTCCATACCCCACGCCAGCCTGGTGTATGTGCATGCTTTATGTTCGTTGCTTCAGTTAATTCTCAGCTTGTCATTTACTATTATCATCCCTATATACAGCTGAGAAGAATGAGGCACAGAAGGTTAAACAGCTCATCAAAGAGTAGGAAGCAAATCCAAAATTTAAGCCCAGGTGTTCTAATTGCATGACCCTGCTATCCTACTTCCCTGCTAGCCCTTTCTTACTCATTTAATTCAATCAACTTCATCAAACCTGCATTTCCTCTTCAACCAGCTTGCATAGATTTCTAAAGGACTATTAAGTAGAGCAGGGTGTGCAGGACCATAGAAACTTTTCTTTAGTCTTTCAAAGCCACAGCTTGTCTTGATGAATAGGGTCTAGATTGGAAGTTTCTGTATCTGCAAATATTTCACTGATGCTAGTCACTTTTTCATATGTTTATAACTCATTTCCCCAAAATAAAGAAAGAGGAACCAATATTGATTGAACACCTATTGCATTCCAAAGATGGTGTTAGGTGAATTAAGCCTCACAATGACTTCATGGGGATAGAATAATTATTCCTATATTATAAATTGGAAAACGGAAGTTCAAGAAAGTTAAGGACACTTCTCCAGGTCTAACTACAGGCCTGGTAGAAGCGGGTTCAAAGTTCTCTGTGATTTCACTTCACCAGGACTGGACACATGCTGTATATTTCTTAGTAACTCTGTGCCTTACATTCTATTATTCACATAGATGAGGAGACATCAAAGGGGAAAGAGAAAAGTAGGAAGAGGAAAGATAGAGGAGTAGGGTGAGAGTTGGCTTCAGAGCTTAGGTATCCCTGAAACACTGGAGAAATGGCTTCTTCACATCCCAAGTTTCCTCAAGTTTTGTCTAAACTATTGTCAAGGACTTTCGATTACAGTAATCTGGATGGCAACCTTGAGATACTACATCCAAGTCTCTTCTCTGGCAAGAAGCCAAATCCCTCCATCTTCTGGCAAACATACACTACCTGTGTGAGGTCTGCTTTCCAAACTGCCTGGGGACAAGGTCAGGGACGTGCCGCTACTGGGACCTCATGCCCCACAGCGACTCGGCTGGTAGAGATTGGGCTCCTGGAGAAGGAGGTAGGGGCCCAGCCTCCTCTCACCACACAAATAATTACCTTAACCTCATTTTCTAACTCTTCCCTTTACCGAAGAGTTCTTGAAAGTCAATTCAAATCTCACTTTAAGCTTTTTTTTACCTACAGGAAAAAAAAATACAAAACTCTTGTTTTTGTCGAATGGAAGTACTATGCCGTGACTGGATTTGTAACAGCTTCATATCAAAATGCCCAAAAAGTGGATCAAAAATAACATTAAAAAAAAACTCAGGGGAGATATTATATAGTTCTAAGTGAGTGTCTTTATTTGTCTGTGTTGAAATTTGTTAGTCTTCGCTCAAGAGTCTTAATAAACCTCAAGGAAACACACAACACTTAACACAATTTAAGGGTCAAAGGCCAATTCAGCCCTTGATACACCCATTTTTTTAATTCATCTTTATTGCTAGACTTATTGGGGTGACATCTGTTAGCAAGGATTACATAGGTGTCAGGCATACAGTCCTACAGTGCGTTGTCAGCTTGTTGTATAATAAGTGCACCACCCATTACTGTCAAAACTTCTCTCACTTGCATGTGTAAGTTCTCTCTCCTCTTCCAAGTCTTCCTATTCAATTTCTTCTTCAATGGATGCCTGTTTTCCCAACATCATTAACCTCCTAAATATTTGTGTATTGTCATGAAGTTAATCAACTAAAAAGAATTAATTTCAATTAATTTTTTGTCATTGTTGAGGAAAACATCACAAAATATTCCCTGACACATTACAGAAAACAGTCAAATTCATGGCAATCCTGTGTTCCCAAGGGTTTGTATATTTAGTTTAACAGGCTTTTAAATAATAGTTAAGCATATCGGCAGGCAGGATGCTGGCTTCCCATGATCTGGCTGAGAAAAGATAAGAATATTAAAATTTCCAAGGATATTCAAATAATTCAAAGTATCAAAGTGTCCTTTGCAGAACTTGAACAGAAAATATTTAGTTCCAACAAGACAGGGTGAGATCTGACCAAATGCCAGGAAGTTCCTTGAATTTCCTGCTTCTGCCACCTCAGTGGCTATTTACTGTTGTTGACTGCTCTGCTTCCCCACTGCAGAGGCAAATGCAAATCAAACCAAAATCAAAATGAACCCATTTCCTGGGCAATGTTATTAGAAAACTATGGACCTATGACACAAGCAGGTCCATAGTTATTTTACAAGAACTATTTTAATCCTAGGAGAGAAAGGGTGTCTCTTCTTAGTTCAAGAACATAAAAAATGATATAAACCTAGAACCAGGGGATGTTTTTGCTGGGATGTGGAGAACATCCTTCTACATATAAATTCAAATAAGGTAGCTAAAGCCCAAGAAATAAAGAACAATCTTGGTAATAGTGTTTCTACCTTTGGATCCAGTTGTACCTGAAGTCAGATCCACTCTTTCAGATTTCCAAGTGACACAGGCCAATACATTTCCTTTTGTGCTTGTGCTAGTCAAATTTGACTTGTCTGCACTCCTGAATAATATGCAGGATTATTCTGATAGGATCCCAAAACAGTGTTTCATAAGCCAGAAGCATCATTATTCAATCTGGGTGGGTTGTAAACTTCTCTGTTGCATAGCTATGTGCTGCAAAGGTGTGGGTGCTTATACCCAGATAGTTTCCCCCCAGAAGTGGAGTAAGGCTGAACATCTGCCCACCCCTCTTCTCTTTATTGGTAACTTTTCACCACGGATCACCTTCCCAACACTATGTTGCTATTATAAATGTTCTGATACTTCTATGGTGAGATTTATAAAGTGCAATCTTTCTACATGGAAATTTAGCATTGGGGATCAAGGGTCTTTGATATCCTTTCCATTGGGATTATTCCAAAAATACCAAGAAAGCAATCCACGGATCAAAAATGAAAACTCACACAACTGTCTGTATAAATGCTGAAAGAATATTTGAAACTTTCACTATCTGCTTTTCATTTTTTTAATTTTAATGAAATAGGAAAAGGTGAATGGTTACTTGCTTAGAATGATTTTATATGTCTATCTTAACCCAAAAATTTTTGTAGTACTTAATGAGGAAAAAAACTATACAGATTTTCAGTAAAATAAGAAAAAAATAACAAAAATGTTCATTACATTTGCTATTATTTAACATTATTTTAGAAATATGTGTCTTCAAATATACCCAATATAACAAAACAAGAAAAAATTAGGCAAATTAGGCATAAAAATAAAAAAAGAGGAAGTAAAATCACAATTATTTGAAGTGGTCTAATAGCTTCAACAGAATCAATTGCAAAACTATTATTAAAACTGAAGACAAGTCACAATATGATTAGCAACAAAATTATTACATGTATTTAATAGCCATTATATAGTGTAAAACCACCAGTTTTATTATGAAAAGAAAGACCCTATTTGCAATAAAAGCTTTTAAAATATCTAAGAATAAACTTAGCAAGAAATGGGAAAAACCTATGTAAACTTAACAGCAAATAGACAATGCACAAATGGAAGGAAAACCATTTTCCTAAACAGAAAATCAAATTATAAAAACATAATTTCTCTCCAAATTAATCGATGAATTTAAAACAATCCTAATGGAAACACTTATAAGAGGGAAAAAGCAGGGAAAGTAATTCTAATGTTTCTCTGGGAAAAAATAAATGGATAAGAAGGTAAAAAGAAAAGAAATCTGAAAAGGAATAGGGCAGAAGGGAGACTAACAATGCTAGATATTGAAATATATTGTAAAGCTAGAATAATTTTTAAAATCTAGTACAGGTCATGAAAAACAGACATTTCAATAGAACAGAATAAAAAAACTGATAAATAGAACAAAATATACATGGGAATTTAATATAGGGGGATTCTGGCATTTTATAATAATGGGGGGAAAGATCCATTATACAACAAATGGTATTAGTTAGCTATCTGAGAAAATATAAGTTTTATCTTGTTCTCACACTTTATACAAAAACAAATTTTAGATAGAGTAAAAATCTGTGTAAAATATAAACTCAAAGTACCAACGGAAAATAAAATAATATACTTAAAATCTCCAAGTGGAGAAAGACTTTCTGTATATATAACAAAACTTAATATCCTTAACATTAAAAAAATTGAGAGGAGGAGGGTTCCCTAGTGGTGTAGTGGATAAGCTTCAGCACTGCCACCGCCACAGCCTGGGTTCAATCCCCGCTCAGGGAACCAACCAAAAAAAAAAAAAAAAAAAATTGATAGGTACAATCATATATATAAAACATTTAAGCATGGCAAAAAAACAAATGAACTAATAACATAAACAACTATAAAAGATAATATGAACAAAATATTCTTACAAATAAAAACCAAAGAGCTAAAATTTCATCAATGTAAAAGGAATGCCAACAAATTAACAAGGAAAACACTAAGAACCCAAGAGGAAACACCTCCCCAAAATACGTACTCTTCAAAAAGTAAGTGGCTATTGAAAAATGCTCACTCAAAATAATGCTCAATCTCTCTCAAAATAAAAGATGTTGAAATGGTAATGAAATAACATTTTAACCTCTTAAACTGGCAAAGAACAAAATATTTTGTAATATATTGTGTAAATGGGAATAAGAAAATAGACTCTTTAATATTATTACTAATAGAAATAAAAAATTGGTATAACCTCAATGGAAATACATTTTGTAATACTTAACAAAATGTTAGATGTTCGTAACTTCTAACCCAACAATTCTACACCCAGTGTCAGACAGTGGGAAATAAAATCTATACAAGGACAGTCAGTACAGCATTGTTTCAGCAAAAACAAGTTTAGTACCTATGTAACAGTGTGTACGTGTCCACCAGCAGGAGACATATACTCAAATATATGGAGCTATTAAAAAGAAAAATGCATTTTCTTACACACTGACATGGAATGATCTCCAGGATGTACGTGCTCACAATATAAAAGACCTCTCTGGGAGGGAGTATCAAGAAACTGAGGCTGGCCTCTTGGTGGCTGGGAGACAGAAGTAGGAAAGAGACTTGATTTCAAGGTACACCCTTTTGTATCTTGAATCTGTGTCTTATTAAAATATTTATTATTTGTGTTAGTTATTAAAAATAACTAAAATAATTTCAAATTATTAAACTATTTTTTAAAAATAAAGCATTCTATGCTTTAATAATGTAAGACCATTTCTAAGACTCTATTTTAAGAAATTAATCTGAAATGCAGACCCAAGTACATGCACAAAGATATTCACCACAAGGGGTTTTGTTTGTTGATTTTATTTTGTTTTAATAATTGAGGAAAATGGCAACAACCTAAATTGCCAATGTTAAGGGAATAGTTAAAGAAATAATATCACATTCACAAAATGAAATATTATACAATCATTAAAAATCATGTTTATAAAGCACTTTTAAAAACACAAGCATATGCTTGGATGATATGATTTAGAGGGGGAACCAAGCTGGAGAACTTTTATACAATGTGATCTCAGCTAAGTCAAAACCACGGAAAACATGTTCAAATGTTCATAATTATCTCTGAGCAATGGGATTATTAAAAAATGTTTTTCCTTTGTACTTTTTCATCGTTTCCAAAAGGAGAATGTATTTTTACTATAGTAATCAGAAAAGTGTTTAATAAAAATTAAAGTCTGTGTACCCTTATTCACAGTCCGTGGCCTTTTTACTGACAAAATGACTGATTCAGAGAGACATGCCCTCCGGGACTTCATCTTGTACTGCTTGTAACATTGTTTTCTGCTTTCTAGCAGGATGCTACCAGAAGTGATTTCATTTCACGCCTGCACTCGGTGCTAAAGAGATCAGTGCCCACCTTCTCCTCATCACACCCTCGGCATGAGACTGGGAGTCCAGCAGAATGGCAGTTTCTGGGGTCAGTCTGCTTGGATACACAGCCCAATCCTATCATTTTCCACTTAATTTCTTTGTGTCTTCATGGGGATGCAATATATCTACGAGGTAATGTCACCATGGGGATTAGATGAGACAATTCATGTAGGGTGCCGAGCTCACAGTGCCTGGCACACAGCCAATCCTTAATAAATATTTGACATTTTGCACAAGAGACATGAGTTTTTGAATCACAATGGTGACTTCAAAACATGAAGATAAACTCTCTTAATAACACCCCAATTCTGTATCAGTTTATCTGCTTCTCTGTTTCCCAACATTCTGAGGTTCTGTCACATGGCTTGAGGTTTTTTTCTTTGCATTAATTCCACGTTGATTCAGCTGCCTTTGAAACCCACACCAGCAGGAAACCTCGGGGCCTTTACAAAGATTTTAGCGCTGATGCCCGAGGAGGGCTGTCGGGCCTAGGACAGAGGAAATGAGTTGGGTGAGGGGAATGTCAGAGGAAGCCCACGACCAATGGGCTTCCAGAAGATTTACATATATACTCCATGTGCCCCTGACAGCCAAGGGTTATGGTCCGAACTCTTCATGCAGAGCAGGAACTCAAGATTTCTCATTGAGCAGAAGTAGATTTATTTCATGGCTGTACTGAAAGAAGAGTGAACCAAGATCTTGATTTATGAAGTCTATTCACCACTAAAAGTAACCAAGAGCTCCTTAAAGGAAAGTCTGGCTCCAGGACTGGGACAGGGAAAGTAAAAGATGCTCCTGGAATATTTTATTGTGCCAGAAAGTAAGAAAATGCTCAAAGAATGATTAGGACATGTCACAGGAATACAGAAGCCAACTCGAAGGGGCTGCCACTAGCCATATCGGGGACAATTTCAGTATCAAAAGACATAACGATAGTATGAAGATAACCATTAAAATAAAATAAAACTCCACACATACTTACTGATAGAAGATAGCCAACTAATATAGAAGGGATAACGGGATTAGAAAAGTATCAGTGATGTAGGGAATGGGGCATTAGCAAGGGGTGGGGTGAAAATCCTGCACAGAGGATTTCAGGAGGGGACATCAGGCACTGGTGGTAATAGTGGTGTCTGGTAGCAGCTGCACCCCATCTCCCTGCAGGTGCAATCACTGCAGAGATGAGGAGCAGCCAACAACAGAAATGGGAGACCAGACAGTCACCACACGGAGCTGCTTGTGTTGTAACCCACCTTGGATATGAGAGGATTTTGCTCATTGGACAATAATACTGAAAGAAGAGGGTTGATTTCTGGTACTGAGGACACCAGAACCTTCCTGTGCATTCTTTTTGCCTTTTACAATTGCAGTTAAATAAATAAATAAATAAATAAAATTTATCTTGTTAACCATTTTTAAGTGTATGATTCAGTGGCATTAAGAACACTCATATTGTTATGCAACTGTCACCAACCATCTATCTCCAGACATTTTTCATCTCCCAAAACAAACATTTTGCCCATTAAACACTGACTCCCTATCTCTTCTTCCACCCACTCCAGACAGCCACTTTGTGTCTCTATAAATTTTTCTACTCTAGGTACTTGATGTAAGTGGAATCGCACAGTATTTGTATTTTTGTGACTGACTTATTTTGCTTAGCATGTTTCCAAGGTTCATTCATGTTGTAGCATGTTATCAGAATTTCATTTCTTTAAGAATTCCTTTTTAAGAATGAATAATATTCCATCATATGTATATCCAATATTATTCATTCATCTGTTGATGGATATTTGGGTTGTTTCCACCTTTTAGCTATTTCGAATAGTGCTGCAATGAATGTGGCACAAATGAACATGAGTATGAGTACTCAGGAGCAAAATTGCTGAATTAGATTTTTTTGACAAACTATCTTACTATTTTCCATAGTGTCTGCACCATTTTGCATTCCCACCAGTGGTGTACAAAGGTTTCATTTTCTTCACATCCTCATCAACACTTGTTATTCTCTCTCTCTCTCTCTCTCTCTCTCTCTCTGTGTGTGTGTGTGTGTGTGTGTTATAATTGGCTATTAGGATATATCCTAATGGATCTGAGGTGACATCTCCTGGTTTTGATTTGATTTTCCCTAATGATTAGTAGTATTGAGTTTCTTTTCATGTGCTTTCTGATCATTTATCTTTGGAGAATACTCAAGTTCTTTGTCCATTTTTGAATTAGGTTGTTTTCTTGTTATTGAGTTACAGGAGTTCTTTATATGTTCTTGATATTAACCTATTATCAGCTATATAATTTGCAGATACTTTCTCTCAGTCTGTGATTTGCCTTTTCACAGTTAATAGTGTCTTTGATGCCCAAAGACTTTTCACTTTGATGTAGTCCAATTTATCTAATTTTTTTTCTTTGTAGCCTGTGCTTTTTGTGTCTTATCCGTCCCACACACTCTTAACTTGTGTCACAACTCAGAGGTCATTAAAGATGCACTTGTTTGACTTAGTTGTAGATGCTCCTGCCCTGTCACTTACCGTTCAGCTACAGGCAGTGATATGGAACTCCCTCCTCGATACGTATAGCAATGGCAGTGTCTCCACGCCAGGACTGAAAGAGGTGAAGACTAAGCTCACAAATTACCAGTTTGGAAATACAAACTCATCTGGGAGAAGGAGGCCTAAAACTTTTTATTAGTGCTTCACATCCTCATGAAGTCTTGTCACCGAACAATAATAACCAGCTGATAAGCTCAGGGGAGATTCAGCCTACACCGGGGATGTTCTTCTTTATCTTACTCTGGTGTGTGCTAGGGAGGGGAAACCCTAAATGCCTTCTGATAGCCCAGTGACACAGAACAAAACAAAACAAAAATTTGAACTCTGTTTTCATAGGCAGCATAAAATTCCATAATGTGTTGATCAAAGATGAAAAGAAGCAAAGCAAAGTGTTGACTTTGTCCTGAGGGTCTGGCAGGCACCTTTGGGTACCACAATGACATTAAGTTTCAGAAAAACTAAAGCCATATCTAGCGACAGTATCTACATATAAAATGGTGAGCCCTCAACTTCCCCACCTAGTGTGCATTTTCTAGCACCTTCTCCCAATGTCTAACAATAAAAGGCAAAGCATCATGTAATATATTATTGATCTAATCTATGACACATATAATAATAAAGGCAAGTACTTATATACACCTACTCTGTGCTAGACACTGTTTTAAAGCACATGTTAACACACACAATACTCCCGACAATTCTATGAGAAAGACTCTTTTCTTATTATCCCCAGTTTATAGATGCGGAAACTAAGGCACAGAGAAGTTCCAGTAACATATCCCAGGTCACAAGGCTTAGACTGCAGAGCTAGAATTTGAATGTAAGCTGGCCACTTCTAAGACTGTGATTTTAATTATGACACTCTGCTGTCTCTGGGTTTACAAACATATACATGTGTGTGTGTGTGTGTGCGCGCGTGCATGTGTATCTGTATATACACACACACATACATAGGGTCTGGCACAAATAACACCCCTTTTTTATGAGCTGGTAATCTATACCAAATCTTTTATTACAAAATCATAAGCATGTAATTCTGTAACATAACAATCTCATCCATTTACACTATACTACTTAAGAAAGAGCATTACTTCTTCCAGACCCTATGTGTGTGTATATACATCTATATAACAATTATGTATGTATATTATATATATATATATATATATATCTTCATCTATAATCACCCAAAAAACACCTCTTCAAAACAGTTTCAGTAAGTGGGAGCAGTAAATAAAGCGACAGGTAATATATCATTATATGTGGAGTGGGCAATACATGCCAAATCCTAGAGATTCCCAACACAGACTCAAATACTTTATGACACAATGTCCAACATCCCTTCCAAACTGACTGAGGTTTAAGTCTTTAATTTAATGAATAATGTTTCTATTGTGGAATTTCAGGCAGTCTCCAGTATGTACGAAAACGTAAAGGGAGAAACATTCTAGTCAAGGAAACTTGACTAACATCCCAAATTGCTCTGGGTGAGCAACTATCTTTGTTCTGGATGCACTGGGCTGGCCCCACCCGAGATCGCCCCACACCCGAAACCACTCTTCCAGGTTTTTTAGTGGGGTTTTTTCTCAATTCCATATTTGCTTCTTTATGCCTCAGTTTTCTTATCTGTAAAATGGGCTAATTAAAGCACTTATATCACAGGACCATTGTGAGAATTAAATAAGGTAACACATGTAAAGTTCTTAGAATGGGTGGCATAGAGTGTTTGGTAAATGTTTATTGTTGTCATTATCAGCCGTACTGAAGATTTTTTTTCCCCTTGTTTTACATTTTGTGTGATGGTTCTAAGAGGATGCTTTCTTCCTGTGGTCTGTTCCACTCACCTCATAACTCCGTCATAGACAACTTCAGTAGCATAATGTTGTGGATTGAATTATGTCCCTCAGAAAGACTTATTGAAGTCCTAACCTCCAGAAACTTACTTAGAAATAGGGTCTTTCCTGATGTATTCGCATTAAGAAGATGTCATACTGGATTACATGGACCCCAATCCCACATAACTATAGTGTCCTTATGAGAAGAGAACACACACAAACACACACAGTGACATGTCACAATGGAGGCGGATATTGGAGTAATGAATCTACAAGCCAAGGAATGCCAGGGATTGCTAGCAACCCCCAGAAGCTGGGAAAAAGCAAAAGAAGACCCTTCCCTAGAGCTTTCAGACATCTTGATTTCAGACTTCTATCCTCCAGAAGTCTGACAGAATAAAATTCTTGAAGCCACTCAGTTTGCTTTTCACATTTATTCTATGGGTTTTCCTTCTCAAATGTCCCTCCCAAAAAATTGTGTCACTTATTCGTGTTTTTGTGTATGAAGTTCCCCTCATCCTAGGAAATATCTGAGGAAATGTTTAATCACAGTGGTCTGTGTTAGAAACTGTCCTGTTCTCTTGGGTGTGTTCTTTTTTTTAATTCATTATACATTAATTCTTTCCCTACCACTAAATATGATAGTGCAACAAAAGGGTATGACACAGAACACTGAATTCTTTTATTTAACTTCATCAGTGTTAGGGAACAATCTGTTATCATGGGAATTAGAAGTCAGTCGTGTCCTGCTAGGTCATCGTGAATCCTCATTTGCCTCCGGACATTCATAATCCTGATGTCCTAATATTCTTTCAACTGGGAGACTGACAAAGAAACCAATGTCATTTTCCTGATTGATTATTCAATTCCATATTCCTAAATCTCATTTTTTCCAGCTTCTCTGAGTTAAACATTACATTTTATTTCAGCTAAATCACCCCTGTAATAAGCCGAATCTTATTCTGTTACAGATCTTGATGACTTCTCCATTGATGAAACATAAAACAGGGTCTAGCATATATACATTTTTACAGTTTAATTCTGGGCTCCCAGAAGATAAATTATGAACCAAATGGGGAAAGAGACATGAATAAATAATACCAGCTGAACAGACTAAAATATGTAGAAAAAGTTAAGCCCCTCTTTGTAAATGTCAAGTATGAAATTGTTTTATATAATTTTATTCATTGGACCTAACCTACTCCCACAAGATTTCATTTGATTTTCAGAGATGGATACTATTATGTTCTGCATTCCAAGTATGAGATCAAAACATTTCCAGTGCCAGGTGACAGCTTCTTGCACTGTGATGCAGAACTTGCTTTAACAATGGTACATCCCCAGAACACAGTCAAGTCAGTGGTTCCGTGGGCCCTAACCAACACCAGTCACTGTGCCGTGGTGTGTGTGGGTCATCACTGCCTGAGGACAGGGTTGATGAATAGATCTCCACCACTACAGCTGATCAGAGCAAGGAAGCTTAGTGCAGAAGCAAAGAGATCACTCCTAATTTTTAACAGCTCTTGCCCCAACTGGGGTTGATTGGAGAGAGCACAACTGCTGAGCTGATGGCACAGGTAAGCAGATGTGGCAGATTATGCACTAAATCATTTGCCTTTTCTTCTAGACACATAGCTGGACTACATATCCCAGCCTTCCTGAGATGTGGTCAGGTGATTGAGTTCGTGGATCTATTGGTGAATCAAAGTGGTATACTTTACTTTCAGGATTAAAAATTGTCCCATGCAGTCCTCCCTGTTCTCTCTTTTCATCTGCCAACCAGAATCAGAGGATTCAGGGGAAAACTCCAAGACCCTGAGGCAGAAGCCAGCAAATTCTCTTTTTATATAAAGGGCCAGAGAGCAACTATTTAGGCTTTGGAGGATATACAGTCTGTCATGACTACTCAATTCTGCTGTTCTGATGGCAGGAAAGCAGCCATCAACAATATGTAAATGAGCGAAACTTTACTTATGAAAGCAGGTTGGATTTGGCCCACATACCATAGTTTTCCAACTTCTGCCCTCGGGGGATCATAGGTGGAAGGATCTTGGGTTTCCGAATAACGGTGTGTTAGACCATCACCTCCCATGTATTGATCTCATTGGCTGGGATATGAGTGATGGGTTGGCTTGGGGTTCTGCTCATGATAGTAACTCAGGAATCCAGGCCAAGAGAGGCATCATCTTTAGCACACACTTTCATAATCATTCCTACTATTGAAAGGTAGAACTTGAAATGGTACCCTTTTCAAAACTTCCTCCTAAAAGTGACAGGTATTATTTCCATTCACATTTTCTTGGCTAAGTCAAGGCATATGACTATATATAACTCCAAAACAAGAGCAAAAAAGGGGGGGGGGGGTGGAATGAAAAGGTGACCAAACCCTAGGCCAAAAAGGATAATAGAATGCAATTATTTGCAAATGGGACTAATGAGACTACAGAATGCTAAATAAAGCTATCAATCACTCACATCCTAAATGCAAGAAAAGTTTAATCAGACTGGGGTCCTCCTGAGACTGTAGAATGACCTATTAAGGAGAAGTGAAAGGTGATGTTAGAACTCAGTTCTCTAACTGTAGAGCAGGCTTAAATTAGTTGACCTGGTCGTGGTTTTCAGAAAGCAGTGTTATGTCACAGGGAAGTGGTAACTGGGGGACGCTGTGGATAAGGGAAAGGAAGAATGTGAGACCTAGATTAGCATCCTAGATACAATTTTGCTTCCATTCCATCCTGTTTGCTTCTCTTACAGGAATGACAGAATTAAACTGGCCCACGTACAAATGATTCTCACTTAGGTTGAGATTACCAATACTTGACTATTTTTGCCTATAAAAAACAGCTTCATGTGGTCAAATATAATATATTTTAAATATCATTAACATTTGCCTTAAAATAGAATAGCATAAAACAGTTACATTATGTTCATAATGTTGGAGGGTACTATCCAAAAATGTGCTCAGAAAACAACATATTCCCAAGACTGTGTAACTAGATCTAATCCTTGAACATATTCATAAAAGGAGCAAGACTGACTATATTCTTGTCTTGATACTGCTTTTGAAAAGTTGCAATCACTATTGAGCTCCAACTATGTGATGGCTTAGAACCAAGGTCATAGTTGAGCTGAAATGAGGATTAAGTGTCTAGCTGGCCCCCAAGCAGCCCCAAGGATCTTTTGGTCTTGAGGAATGGAACCTGTAGCCAAGCAGAGGTGAAGAGATGAAATGAACATGACAACATAGAGTTGGCTCTGAGCCCTGTGCCAAGAGGCTGGAGACAAAAGCTGGAGGGGCTGTTTTCTTGAGGGATTTTGGGAGATACAAGACTTAAGTAGTGAGTCTCCAGGGTCATTGGGATTTCCCAACTTCTGGACAGTAGCAACCAGGCAAGAGCACCTGCAGTAGGGTCTTCATTTACCAAACAACAAACAGCATTGAATAGAGGCTGTGAGAAGACTGTTCATAAATACAGGCGAGATAACCCTCAGAAAGCTCAGAAATAATGGAGGAACACATAGGAAAGGGGAAAGGGCTGGTGTCCTACAGCTAGGTAGATGGGGGCAATTGGCCATAGAAATGTGGGCATTTCTTATATAGTGTGTTAGGGTTCTCCAGAGACACTGAACCAACAGGGTGTGGTGTGTGTGTAAAGATTTATAAAGAATTTGCTCATGTAATTATGGAGGCTAGCAAGTCCCAAGATCTGCAGGCTAGTCAGAAAGCTCAAGGCCCAGTGAGGTCCATAGTGTATCTCCAATCCAAAGGCTGGTGGGCTCAATGCCCAGGAAGAGCTGAGGCACAGTTAGAGTCCAATAGCAGCAAAAAAAAAAAGCAATATTCCAGTTCACAGGCCATCATGCAAGAAGAATTCTCTCTTATTCAGAGGAAGGTCAGCCTTTTTGTTTTATTCTGGCCTTCAACTGATTGGATAAGGCCCACTATGGAGGGCAATCTGTTTACTCAATCTACTGATTCAAATGTTAATCTCATCTAGAAATATCCTTTTAGAAACACTCAGAATAATATTTTGCCAAATATTTGGGTACTCTGTGGCCCAATATAAGTGACATATAGAATTAACCATCACACAAAGTTACTTCATGTATTCACACAGACTGATGATTTTCTATTTCACAGACTCTTTACAACAAATTCTGAATTATAGGTTATTGAGGCAAGTAAAGAGACTTGAGGTCACAGCTAGTGGAGGAGCCAGGATTTAAACCCATGACTTCATGCATGAGTTTTTTTTAAGATTCCAACATAAAGATTCTTTTATAATAGCAACAAAATACTGCAACTTTATGTATGTATTGATTCAAGAAAATAAATTGTTAAGGAAAAAAGTTTTAAACAACAGAGGAAAAGTGAATATAATCTGGGGTATAGATGATATTAAGAAAATATTATAAATATTTTTAGAAGTACAATGGCATGGTTATATAAAAATTAAAACCATAATTAGATACTATATGATAGTATTTTTGTTTGAGATGACACATCATAAATAAAGCTTTATTTTTTAAGCTTTCCTCTAGGCAGAGCCCCAAAATGTTCTTCCCTCACTCTTCTCATCTTAAAAATGTCCTGCTTACCTTTACTGTCCAACTCAGATATAAGTACAGCATACCAGTTGGTATCCATTTCGATTGACTGGTGTCCATGGCACACTCTTATCAAATAGTGAATATTGGCCCTGCCTCAATGTGTTGCATTAATTCTGAGCCAGGCTCTCCTTACATGATAGCAAGATGGCTGTAGAAGCCCCAGCCCTCACATTCTCTCAGCTTTAGGATAAGCAAGAAGGAAAATGTTCAACTCCCTTGACAGTCTCCCCAAAACCCTGGGTCTTTCTCTCATTGGGCCTAACTAGGTCACTTGCCTTTATCTGAATCAATTAGCTGTAGCTAGGAGGTTTAACCCTAGAGCTAATAGATAGATAGATAGATAGATAGATAGATAGATTGATAGATAAATGAAAATATAGCCATACTACATAGGCTAACATTAGGGAATAAGTGTTTGTCTAAATACATAGGAGGTGCTACTAGAAAGGTAGAGTCGATGATGAATGATCAAAACCAACAATTTTCCCTCTCACTTCCTATTGAATAGGATTGACTCTGGGTGTGCTAATCCTGAGTTTTTAGATCACAAAAAAATTAAGCCCTTTAAGGATGGAATATGTTCTAAAGAAATGAAATTCTGACAAGAAGTCTCAGGACAGTTGGCCAATCTTATATTCCACTGCTCTCTTATTCTAGGCAAATTAATTTATTGTTTCTTTTTCAGACCTGAGACTTTTTCGTCTTACTTGTCTCAAGTCTCTCCAAAATGCCCTCCCTCCCACCTTCTCCCCTTGTAAAACTTCCGCTTACCTTTGGTGTCCAGTTCAGATGCCACTTTCTTCACAAAAGTTTCTCTCAGATCCTCCCCCCACAGCCTTGCCCATTCAACTTAATCCAACTTCTTCTAACATTTAGAGGGCTGCATACATCTCTATGACACCTCTACTCTTCTCATAAATTCAGGGGACACAGAGCTAATTGTGTCCCCTGATTGTAAACTGTCTCCCAGATTGTAAACTGTCTGAGGCAAGCCTGTTTTTATTCATCTTTATATGTCCCAGCACCAACCCACTGTCACTACTCAACATTTCTTAAATTTTATTCAACTTAGCAGCCAAAGATATATCACGTCCCACAATGATTTCAACTACCATTAACACAAATCAAGATGTTCTATTTTTTTAATGTGGGTGGTGGGTTCAAAGAATCATTTTAATTATCATTATTATTATTATTATTAAATTTTTTATTGGTTTCAGAAGTGTAAAACAATGTAATGATTAGATATTTATATCCCTCACTAAGTGATAACCCCACCAAGTCTACTACCTATCTGACACCTTACACAGCTATTACAATACCATTGACTATACTCCCTATGCTTGTACTTTACACTTGTGACTACACACACACACACACACACACACTCATATATGTGTTATATACAGATATATGTATGCATGTATGTGTGTGTGTGTGTATGTGTATGAAATCTGACCATTAAGTTCACAAACTCATCTTAGAAAAAGTGTTAGATACCTCATTGCTGAATATCACTATGGTCAGCTTCAAAGTGCACTGATGCCAGCACCTAGTCCACCCTTCAAAGCAATTTTGGAATTCTTTTTCTGGAATGGCCATCAGAGCTGTTGTCATACTACCTTTAATGTCCTGAATGTCATCAAATGTCTTCCTCTCAAAATTTCCTTTATTTTTGTGTAAAGAAAAAAGTCATTGGAGGGAACAACAGGTGAGTAGGGAGGGTGTTCCAATACAGTTATTTATTTACTGGTTAAAAACTCACTCATAGACAGTGCCGGGTGAGCTGGTACATTGTGGTGATGGAAGAACCATGAGTTGTTAGCAACTCATTTTCATCTAACTTTTTCACACAGCCTTCTCTGCACTTCCAGTTGTAAGCTTCGTTGACTGTTTGTCCAATTGGTACAAAATGAAGAAAAATCCCTCTGATATAAAAATGTTTAGCAACATCATTTTGACTCTTGATTTGGACTGACAGAACATCTTGGGTTGTGGAAAATTGACTGACTTCCACTTTGCACTTTGACACTTTGTTTCAGGGTCATATTGGTATACCTATGTTTCATAATATGGCACACAACATTGTCTTGCCTCTCCAAAAGGTCTTGGCAAACTTCAAGTCTCTGTTTTTGTTCATCGGTGAGCTCCTTTGGGACCATTTTTGCACACACCTTTCTCATGCCAAGATTTTCAGTTAAGATTTTCCTGTTTCTCTATCAATGTTTACTTGGTCTGCTATACTTCTCACAGTCAGCCCACGATTTTGACACACAATTTGATGAATTTTTGCAATGTTTTCTTTAGTTCTGCTTGTTATTGGCCACTCTGGCCTCTCTTTATCAGTAACATTTTCTCTCCACTCAGAAAAACATTTAATCCATTTGTACACTGCTGTTTTCTTCATGGCATTATCCCCATGAATTTGGACTAACATGCCCCTGATTTCACTTCCATTCTTGCCAAGTTTAACAAGAAAATCCCAACATTCTCCTGACAACACACAAAAACATCCAACAACAGTAATGAACGCCACTCAGCAAGACACCTCCACAAACACAGCTGTGAGACACAGATATACCAAGGTTATGAAACCTTACCAAGTTGTTTGTACAGTGCTGCCTACGTAAGCCCACAGTGGCAAGTACACGAACTTAATTGTCAGACCTCATATATACTGTTCGGAATGTATCCAGCCTTGTAATATGAAAAATACGGGCATTTATGCTGGATTTTCCCAGACAGGCTGTGTGTGTGTGTGTGTGTGTGTGTGTGTGTGTGTGTGTGTTTACACCAGGGTGCCCAAAAAATGTATACACATTTAAAGAAATGTTATCTATGTGATAAATAGATGCTGATGATAACCACTTTGAGCACCTCTTGTAATTGCAGAAGTCAAATGTGACTTGTATTCATCTTTTGTCATCTGTATATATTGAGTATCACAGTTTTAATACAACTTTTTTCTTTTCTTAAAATGTGTATATATTTTTGGGCACTCTCTGTATATATTTAATTATAGTTGACATACAATATTATTTTATATCAGTATATTATTACTAAATTTTTAATATATGTGATATAAAAAATTTTTTAAACAAACAGGAAAAATAGAGCCTGAGTTCTCATGGTTTCTCCACCATCTACACACCTCTTTGTTACATGATGAGCTGCTTAGACTGCAGAGGGCTCTAGATAGTGTCCTGGCTCTAATGCTGCCCTGGAACACTCCTAAGCTTCTTAGAGCTCAGTCACTGCTACCTTAAGAAAGCACTAGTTGAAACTTGATGGCTATAATTCTTAATTACAATTGCATTGCTGGCTTTATGTGCATCTCTGCTCATTTAAACTCAATGCTGACTGACAAATTGTGCTCATCCGCCTAGTCGACAGTAATTTAGTCAGGCAACCTGCAGCTTGCACAGACTGATGAGCAGCTGTTTGATCTGTTTGGGGATGTATTGTTGTTTTCTTGGTGTAGGCGGCTTTGTGCTGCTGCTGAAGAGATGGATGGTTTTGTCTCCTCCACTGACATTGTGGATACTCTGGATGGCCTCTCCTGTAACTCCAAATGCACATTTTTAATAAATCAATCACCTTCCACCCCAGACATAGCATCACACAGAAGAGCAGGATGGAATGGCTCATCAAACTCAACTTAAACTAACATTTCTGCTTTTCAGACCAGTCAAAGTCCAGGATGATAAGCAAAAAGCTAGTAAAGTTGCCTTTCAGTAGAATTACCCTATTCATAATGATGCAAAATACAATACAATACAAAATGCAATTCTGAGCAGTAACTCTTCCTCTGCCAGGCCCGTGACCTTCAGTCTCTTAAGCATGGCAAGTTTCTGAACTGAATATCTAAATCTCTTCAAGCTGTGAAGTGATCTACCTCCCCGATAACTCACATTTTTTTCTTTTTTCTTTTTCTTTTGTTTTTCTTTTTTTTTTTTCAGTTCAGGGTTTTCATGGTCCCTAGGGCCTGGATGCACAGTTAAGGAAAAGCGTCTCTCAGTCATCAGCAACTCCGCTATTGAGCTAAAATTCATGTGCCATTCAAGTCACCCATGTTATATGTATGGTTTAATGGTTTCTGGTATACTACAGTACTAGTTTTTTTACATTGTGGTAAAATATATGTACTGTGAAACTTGCCATTTTAATGACTTTTAAGTATACAATTCAGTGGCATTAATTACATTTATAATGTAATACAATCATCATCACTATTTCCAGAACTTTTTCCTCATCCCCACAGAAATTCTGTAACAGTTAGTGAACACCCTAGTCCCCTCCCACCAAACCCTGGTAACCTCTAGTCTACCTTCAATTTCTCAATTTGCCTATTCAAGATATCTCATATAAGTGGACTTAGGTAATATTTGTCCTTGTGTGACTGGCTTATTTCATTTAGCATGTTTTCAAGGGTCATCCATGTTGTAGCATCTGTCAAAATGTCTAAGGCTGAATAATGCTCCATTACATGTATACATTGCATTTTATTTATCCATTCATCTGTTAGTAGATATTTGGGTTGTTTCCACTTTTTGTTTATTACAAATAATGCTATTATGCAATGAACATGAGTGTACAAGTATCTGTTTGAGTCCCTGCCTTTAATTCTTCCAGTTATATACCTGGGATGGAATTGCTGGGTCATAGAGTAATTCTGTTTAGCTTTTTGAGGAAGTGAACTGCCAAATTGTTTTCCCTAGCATCTGCACATTTTTCATTCCCACTAGCAATGCATTAGGAATCCAATTTCTCCCCATCCTCACCAACACCTGTTTTTTTTCCAGTTTTTGTTTTGATAGCCATTCTCATAGGTGTATCCAGCACCATTTTAATTCTTAGCATCTGGGCGAGCAATTTTCACAAGTAGTAATATGCAGAAAGTAGGAGAGTGTCAATGTGGCTTTGAAAGAATACTGACCCCACCACACTTTAAGGAACTTAATCTAAATCAGCTTTAATTTAATGTTTGCTGGTGGTCTCATTTTATGCCCTGTGACATTGAGGGAGAACACTGGGGACCCTAACGTCACATAGGCCCTCCCCCACTTGCAAATACGCTACATCATTCCTGTTAAGAGACAACATCAAGGGGGTTCCCTGGTGGTGTAGTGGCTAGGCTTTGGCGCCCTCAACACTGTGGCCTGGGTTCAATTTCCAGCCAAGGAACTACCCTCCCAATAAAAGAGACAATATCAAGTAAACTGGTGAGTCACACATAGCTGACAATAAAGCATAGGCACACAACAGTAATATATTTTATATACCATTGTATAAGGAAATCTCCAAAAGTTGAAGACAAATAATCAGGAGAGGAAATGCAACTTCTGAAACTGAAGCTAGTAAGAATCAAAACATGTACTTTTTGCAAATTCCCAATTTGCATATCACCTCAATATGCAAAAAAAACCAATAAGGTCAATTTTCTCTTCACTGAAAAAATAAAAGTCATTGATGTTGGTTCCTCTAAATCTTTTTTCCCCATCAAAATGTGTCTTTATCTTCACTTACTATCTCTGTCTCCTTTCCTGTTGTCTCTTCTTCAAGACTACTTTCCCTCAGTGCTGACCTCTATCTGCTCTCAGTTTTGCTACGATCTTTCCTTATAATGCCTCCCTCAGCTTTGTTACTCTTTCTCTCTGCTCCTATCACATCGAAATCACAAACGTATTTGTTCTCTCACCATGCTTCTCTCCCTCACTCTACCAGCTCCCATCTTTACTACACAAGCTTGTTTTTTGTATTGTGAGACTTATTGGGGTGACATTGGTTAACAAGAATTATATAAGTTACAGGTGTACAATTCTACGTGCATCGTCCATGTGCTGTGTTATGTGTTCACCACCCAGAGTCAGTTCTCTTTCCATCCCCATATCTTTGGCTCCCCCTGCTTCCTCTCCCACCCACCACACAAGTTTTTACAAAATAGTTTAAATTTACCTTTTCCACTTGCTCATCTCTTACAGACTCCTTAAATCCATGCAGTTCTGTGTTTCTACTAGCTACCCCTGAACCAGTAAACACAGAGTGAGAAAAGTATGACATCTAGAAACCAAGAAAGAAGACCAATAAAGCAGTAAATTCAGAGAGGGCCAACAGAAAGGTGATGATAGCATTAGAGGCAAAGATGCAACCAAATGGAATAGGAAATTTAGCAGTTACATGGAAATCAGAACTTGAAGCTTTATTCATAATAGAACCAGGGCCATTTTATGGGGTTCCTGTGATCTTGCTTATAAGTAAAAAGGGGGCTAAGAGAACTGAGCTCCGGGGGACACTTACCAAGTTCCCTAATGAAATCCTTCCATTCAAGCCATTTTCAGGTTGTCAGAGTTAGCAAACAAAAATACAAGATACCCAGTTAAATTTAGTTTTAGATAAATAATGATTATTCACTATTCTATTTTATTTGTAAGTATTTCATTCATAAGTATGTCCAATGCCATATCAGGATGTCCTCAATGTAAGCGTGTCCCAAACAATGCATGAAAAAATAAATGAAATTTTTTCATTGTTTATCTGAAATTGAAATTTAACTGGGTACCCTGTATTTTACCTGGCAATCCTTGTCATACTTCAACTCCATGAAGGATGTTAGCCTACACCTTCCTGAATCTTCCTCCTCATTTGAGTTTCAGAACACTGCTTTCTTACAGTTCCTAACAAGGTTTCTCTTCTTCAAGCTGATTCTTGAATTCAGGGATCCCCCATTGTTTGTGCTGCAGGCCAGTTCCTGCCTCACTGTGTCTCCCCGCAACTAGTCTACATCCCTCCTATTTCTTCCTCATACTAGGCTGACCAGATGTCCATTTTATTTTTATTTTTTATTTTTTGGTTGGTTCCCTGAGCAGGGATCGAGCCCAGGCTGCAGCAGTGAGAGCACCAAAGCCTAGCCACTAAACCACCAGGGAACCCCCATAGATATCCCCTTAGATGTCCCCCTAGATGTCCATTTTAAATGGGACAGAAAAGAACGGTGTAGTCCTATTTCAAATGGTACATATGGTCAGGCTGCTGACACCTGGAATTTAGTTCAGTGAGACTAGGCTGACTACACATACCATTTGAAATGGGACAGTACCATTGTTTTCTGTCCCATTCAAAATGTGACATCTGATCAACCTACCTCATTCTGAACTTACAGCTGAGACGTCCCCTTACACCTCAAAATTCTCTGAATTACTTTTATCTTTCTTTAAATATTTTCATTTAGAATTTCCATCCCTTATCTATAACCCAACACATGTAAAACTGAACTCTGTCTACCTCAAAAACCTGTCCCACTTTCCTCATCTAAGCTGATGGTGCCAATATCCTTCCAATCATCCAAGCAAGAAATGTCAGACCTAAATTTGATGCTTTCTATGTTGTTGCTTGTATTCTTATATCCAGTCACTGAATCATTTGTATCCCATCTTTGAATATCTGTCATGTCGGTCACCAGGGCTTCCCCTTTTGTCATTTCTTGCTTGAACAATTGTAACTGCTCTCCCAGACGTCCATCCCTCATCTCTCCTGTTCTTTCTTCAAACTACTCCCACACAACATCCAGAAATACCTTCCAATCACATCATTCCCTTCCTCGAAGTTCTGCATGGTTTCCACTAACTAAGAATAAACTATCTGAGGGTCTTAGTCCATTTCTGAAGGAGGCTTCTCTACTTTTCTGAGTCAAGGTCAAGGGGCATTATGAGAGTCACCTTTTGCTCAATTATAAGGTAAACACATCTCATTTTTTCCCTATGACTTGTAGACAATTTGAAAATACAGATGAGCATAAGAATAAAATTAAATCATAGTTTTAAAAGATTGAACGTTTACCCCTTAGTAGGCTGCTGAAATTTCAATGGTCTGACCCAAATAATATCTACAGGCCTATCTGGAACTAAGTGTGGGGTTTACTCAGTATTTCACAAATACGTCATGCCCCTGTGCCTTTTTCCAGTTTAAAATGACCTTTCGCCCCTTCCCTACCTACTCAGTTTTCTAAAGCATCTCTTCAGTGAGGCCATCCCCAATTTCTCTTCCTTCCCAGTCAGAGTTCATTTCTTTCTGTAAATTCTCACAACATGTTTCACCTTTATTTAGCACTTACTTATTCATCTTCTCCTTAATTTCTTGAATAAACATGAATTGATTGGGCCAGTTACTGTGACAGACACTGGGAGAGGCAAGATCTGATAAAGACAGCAAGATAGATTAGACTTGGAGGGGGTGGTGTGGGATCAGGAAGTGAGTAATAAAGTCAAAATACCACAGCTCACATGGGACTCCCCATTACTGACCACAGGGTACCCTACCCAGAAGCCCTTGGTAAGGGACCCCACCTGTGGCCTTCTGTGAAGCCCTGGACTAGGCTGACCAGACGTCCCATTTTAAACAGGACAGAAAACAATGGTACTCTCTGGTTTCAGTTGGTACATATGGTCGGCCTCGTCTCACTGGGTTAAATTCAAGGTGTCAGCAGGCTGACCGTATGTACTGTTTGAAACAGGACAGTACCTTTGTTTTCTGTCCTGTTTAAAATAGTACGTCTGGTCAGCCTACCTAGCTGACAGACTCTGTCTTGGCATAAGAGCCTAGACTGTGACACCACCCACTACCCTTGGCCTCGACCCCTTTGCTAATGACCAATTTGCCTCAGTGGGTCAAGTGTTCAGTCAGATTTTGGCTCCAGCAGCCCTCTCCCCAGCTTTCCATCCTCAGCAGACCAGAGCTAGCTTTTAACCTGAGAACCCACTTGCTCAGCGTCTTCCCATCCCTCTCCTGCTTCTCTCACTCCCGCCAATTTTCCTGAAGAGGGTGCTCACCATACTAAACCACACACACCTGAAGAGTTGGCTCATAATTCAGACTTTCACCAAGGATGCGCTCCTTCCTGGATATATTCTCTCATCTCTGAAGTGGGGATGACGGTCTCTCCCAGTGGTTTGGAGGAGGACTTGTGGCAGCACTTAGCAGGCTGTCGGGGAATCGACAGGCATCCATTAACTGTTGGTGGCATCTGAACGTTAGCCCTTAAGGAGTGCAGTCCCCAGGGGCAGACAGTAACCAATCACCATGATGAATGCTCAGGTAGAGGTGAGAGTGAGATGCTCCACAGTGATTGCAGCTCAACCCAGACACCCCTGGTGTCTAATTTTAATAATTATTTCTAGTTATTATTTTGTGACCCGCCTCCCTCGCCCAAGAAACTAGGACTGCTAGGCACTCACTGGTTGGTCAGTAAGCACTACAATCCTCTGTGAGGGAAATCTACATGTTCCCGCATGCGTGATCATTCAAGAGGATGATGGTGGGCAGTGGGATAAAACGGATGCAGTGCAGAGGAGATGGGGTGCTATCCTGGACATTTAGGGTCCAAGAGGAGAATCAGAGGATGGCTCAATTAAGGCTACGGAATACATTTTACTGTTCGTCTCATGGTACCCTATTTCCCAGCCCTGCACATCCAACCATGACTCATGGATCCACCCAGTCTTTGTCTACCTTATTACACTTTGGTCCTCAAACACTGAGGATTCCTCTTACTTAGAATTAAAAGTCCTGCCCAGGACATTTTAATTTGCAAATAGATAAAAGATCTTCTTACAGATCAACCAAGAGCAAAGCAGTTCATCTTTCTTTCCCATGACTTTCATCCCAGAGTATAAAATATGATTCAAGAAACAGACACAACAGTTGTGAAGCCAACCATACCAGATGATTCTCCAGCCCTGGCTATCTAAATACCATGTCATCTGTGTTACATAATTCTTTCAGAAAGCACACTACTTTAATTGAGCAGCACAGATCATGACAGATTGCTTCAGTTTTTTGACATCATTTTCTTTGGTTTGCTCTGAGCACAGGGAAACTAATTATGTCCAGGTGGGGTCCAGGTGCATGTATGTATGCTAACTCCAGAGGGCCTGCTTATATATAAAACGGTTTTGTTGGAGTGTTCTAGCTTTGAAAACTTGCTCTCTTGGCCCTTTTTAATCAGTGCTCATCTCTCTCTAAATATTCCCCCACCCCATGCTGACTAATGACTAATTGCAGTAGTGCGGGAATAGAACGGGCTCTGAGAAGGAAGAGAGCACTTTTGGGCTCCATTGCGGAGTGCGGGCTGCCATTCTTCACCGTCTCTCTGGAAACCTATCTTTACAATATATGGGCTCACTCCTTAAATTATCATCATCGCACACAGTGCTGAGATCATTTAGCTTCACTTCCAATTTAGAGTAGAAAATTACACTTGTTAAGAAGACATATTTCCTGTTATCAAAAGTAACTGGAGTTCCGAAGATGGATGGTGGTGATGGTAGTAGCATCACGTTGTGAATGTACTTAATGTCACAGAACTGTGTATTTAAAAATGGTTGACATGGTAAATTTTGTGCTAGGTATATTCTACCACAATGAAAACAAAAATAATTGGTTTTGTTCTAAGTTCAGGAGGTAGGGTCATTAGAAATAACAGTAACATGCCAACTTCAGATCAGTATTGGTTACAGAATCCTCCCACTCTACTGGTTACCTCAGAGACTACCATCTTATATTGGCTTTATACTTTGAAAGCACTTTTATATAACTCACCCTATTTGACTCTCTCCGTGTACACACATCAAGTGGATTCATCACCATATTGCAAATGAGGATTGTTGCAATTGTCTTTGCTAAGTGACAAAGTACTCCAAAACTGGATAGCTTAAGAAGAACACTCATTTATTTTGCTCACCAAGCTGCAGCAATGCACAGTGCTTGGTGGGATGGCTATTACTGCTCCATGCAGCACTAATTTGGGTAGCTCAATAAGGGCTAAAGGATCCACTTCCAAGAATAGTTCTCTCACGTGGCTGGCAAGTTGGTGCTGGCTATCAGCTGGGAGCTCATTCAAGCTTGCCAGCTAAAGGTGCTTCTTCACAGGGTGGTGGGGCTTCCTACAGCATGGTGGCTAGGTTCCAAAAGTGGGTGTTCCTCTTCCAAATGACAGGAAGTAGAAGCTCCCAGTCTCTTAAGGTTTAGGTTCAGTACTCCATTCTCCCAAGAATGGAACATAACTGGTACCATTCTCGATGCTGAGGATAGATGTTAATTCATCATATAAAATGGGTGCCTTAGAACAATACAGACCAATTTTCTCATGGGCCCCCAGCTATGAAGGACCAAATTAAATGAGATGATCAGACAAATACAGAATGTGAGACACTCTATGAAACAACTCACCAAGTCTCTTCAAAAGAAAGTTCCATGAACAAAAAGGGGTGGTTGATCATTAAAGGAGACTAATAACTCCTCTCACAATAACTGGTTTTTGCCTGCTTTCGTCCCCTCAACTACAAGGATTCCCACAGTATGTGCTATCTTTGTATCAATCTTATTTCACTCAGCATAATAGCTGAGCTTCCCCCAAGCTATTGCATGATTCAGTATCTGTCTCCTTTGTATTACTGTGTAAGTATTCCTTTGTGTAAATACACCACAATTTATTTATCCATTTGATTATTGATGGACATCTGAAATAGTTCCAGCTTGGAGAAATTATAAATAAAGCTGTTATGAGCACTCTTGCACAGGTCTTTTAGTGGTATATGTACTCAATTCTCTTGCGTATATACTGAGGAATGGAATTGTTGGGTCAGTCATAGAGTCAGCAAATGTTGGAATTTATTAGTTACTAGTAAACAATTTTCCTAGATGGTGAAGCCAATCTATACTTCCAACCAGAAGATCTGAGAGTTTCAGCTATTCCACATCCTCACCCATTCTGGGGGATGAGGAGGAAGAGATACTGACAAGGAAAGGGCATAAGGAAACCTTCTGGGGTGATGGAACTATTGTATTTATCAATCTGGTGAGTGGTTACCTAAAGGTATACTTAAATAAAAAGTACATGAGAATCTAAAACTGCTCTAAAAATAAAATCTATTTTTAAAAATATTCAAGTATACGTTTAAAATGTGAACACTTTGAAGGTAGTTTCTACCTCAATGGGAGAAGAAAGAACAAGAGACTAAAAAGCCTTACCAACCAATGTACGGGTGAACCTTGATTGGTTCTTGGTTCAGAATGAAAACCAATTACAAAAGAAAGCTGGAGAAGCTTTACCATGGACTGAATGTTAAAGGTTATTAGAGAATTATTTTTAATTTTCTGAGGTGCAATGATTGTATTGTTATTATGTTGGAGAATGTTCTCGTTAGGAAATGCAAGCTGGAATATTTAGGGTGAAGCACCATGATGTCTGTAACTTATTTTCAAATGGTTCAGCAAAAGTGTGTGAGTGTGTGTGTGTGTGTGTGTGTGTGAGAGAGAGAGAGAGAGAGAGAGAGAGAGAGAGAGAGAGAGAGAATACGTACACATAGAGAAAGAAAGAGAAAACAAATATGGAAAAATTGTTAACCATTTTTGAATCTAGGTAGTGATTATAAAGGTGAATGTCATATTATGTTTCAACTTTTCTAAATATTTTTTAAATTTCTACAGTAAAAAATTATTTGGGGGAAAGGATATAGAGACCTGAAGTGACCAGCTTCACATGACAAAGGAACTAAGGAGAAGACCCTGAAACAAAATCTAGGAACCTTGATGCCTAACTTGCAGTGCCGTCCCCTGCGTTGTTGCTTTCTGTGTTACACGCTGATAGTTAAATTTGAATGTGCTTTTTAAAATTAATTACCTCCTACAAAGTACCCCTCCATAGTCCAACCAGGCAGCACAAAGATCCCTCAGATGTCCCTTAAAAATAAATGGAACTTGCATTCTGCCTGTAAACTCACACCTCCCTCTACAGAACTCCCTCCCTCTTCTCTCTGTCCGTCCATCTCTCAGGTCACACAGCCGCTTTCAAAAATCTCTCCACAACCACTTTTCCTATATCCACTTTCCCTTCTAAGTGCAAAAGCTGAATTGAAAGCCCAGTGGCCCTGGCAGCCCACAAAGCCCGGAGACCCCCCTCCCCGGCCCCAGGGCAGGAGGGGGACATAGTAAATGCTGCACTTCTGTTTGAGGCTCGCCAGCCCAGCTGCAGCGCTCAGCTGAGCTTCTCAGGTGGCTGGGCCGCTTTGAAGATTTACTTTCAATTAAAAAAAAAAAAAATAAGAAAGAAGCCAAATCAGCAGCTGTCAGGGATGCAGGGAAGATTTATTCAGGGTGGTCAAAGGGGAGCATGGCCAGCAGTAAAGGCCTGAAGGTAGACAGGAAGGAAATTCAAGCTGGAGAGAGAAATTCCTCCGGGCAAGGTCAGGCCGGCACTAGGCTAGACCTTCTGGGCAGGGCTGCGCGGATTCCTACGGCTGGGCCTGCTCGCAGGGGAAAAGAGGGTCCTGTGTGCCGACACTTGAAGGGTGGGTTTGGGGAGGGGGACACCCCCGGGGGAAGAAAACGGGGAGGGCCTTGAAAGCGTAGCTTATTAATCAGACGAAACCAGGCTCACGGGATCAAAACATGACTGATTTTAAAATTGCTTCCTGATTCAAAAGCTGGTGTTGCCCACCTCAAAATGTGGTGAGGGGTGAGGAGGCCAGGTCCCCGGGCAGTTCCGCAGGCACAGAGCTTCCCTTGAAGTCGGCCTGCCTGCAAAAGCAGCACAGATGTGCGGAGAATAGGCAGCCAGGGTCTGCGGTATTACCACCTTTCATTTCCTGTCTCTGTTCTTCTATGGCTTTAGACATTTGACATGCTATTGTGAAAAACGTATGTGTGCTTTTCAGAGAGAATGAGCCAAGTCCCACGTTAACCCTGATCAATGACCAAGTAACTTCTAGAAGGAAACAGGCTACAGGCCTGAGTTAGAAAAGAATTCTCCCCAGCCCCTCTCCCCACGTTTGCACTTTCTCCATCCCACCCAATCTTAGATGCAGTTGGAATATAGAAACCAGAGTGGGTTGCATGCTCTATCCCTTCCCTGCAGAGGTGGGAATTAACCAAATTACACCTGCTCCCGCTTGGACCGTGGGTAACAAGGGTTACTACGGAAGCTACTGGCTACGCTGGCCCCAATGTCCCAGACCTCATTAGCCTGTGACTATTTTAAACACATACCTGCTTTGCCCTGTATAAGGCACACTTTTTCCCCCAAGTGTGTGAGCGAAAAATAAAGATGTGCATTATACATGGGTAGTACTAATTCTATCTCTATATAAATGTCTTTCTTTTATTTATGCTTATGAGTTAAAAGTGTAACTCTAGAAATCAATAACAATATCCTTACGCAAAATAACACCCCGGAATATGATAATTGGAGATTTTTATGTAAAAAAAGGTTTTATACATAACATTTCTTGTACCTTGTATCTGTTCTTATGTTTTGTAATGATTTGTTACATAAAAATTAGTGTACTATAATATGTTAAAAAAATAAACGCTAAAATGCCTTTATAGTATGAAAAACAAGCACCTAAATATAAACAAATAAAAATTTGAATTAAAAAATTAACACGAAAGATTTTTTTTCCCTGAAAGTTTGGGCCCAAAAGGTGGGTGCACATTATACCTGGGAGCACATTATACTCATATGTATATATCTATAATATCTATAAACAGATATATATATATATACACACACATATACAAGTATATACATAGATATCATAATTTGATTAGAATATATACAGAGAGAGTTAATTTTTAAAACAAACAAAATTATGGTACATTAAGCCCATGTTTGTCTGCTTCCCAGACATTAGCCTTTTTGTACTTGTCCTGTCGTTTCTGATGTTGCCAAAAGGGTGCCTTTGCACAGGCCCACACACCAGTCTGTCAGCTGCAGGCAGCATGAGGAGACCATCCTCTTTTCAGTACCTGGTTCTCCTTTGTCCTTGTCTACCACACAGCAAGCCCCTGGATGGGGAAGGCCCAGTGCTACCAGCGCCCATCAGGAGAATCCACTGGACTCCAGACAATGTGCTGTCTAAGGTGAGCCCAGCATGACAGCAGTCGTCAGAACAATGCTGAGTTCCTCACTGTGTGAACAAAAATGGCTTCCTTCCTAGCTCTGTGCCACATTTTGACGTCTGGTCACCAAGGCAGCTCTCTTATGCCGCAAGAATAACAAAGTCTCTCTTGAAATGTTATCAACTTCTGGGATCACCCCTTGCCTGAAAAGGAGTTCTTAAGTAAATAAAATAATTCCATCAACTCTGGTCCTCACTACTCTCTCCAGAGGAGCTCAGATATAAGCCAGGAAGGTAAATGTACATTATTATTCACGCTTTTCTTTTTCTTTCTCTAAAAAGAAATTCCTATTTCTTTCCCAAATTGCAGAACAAAACCTCACAGGGTTTTAATAAATGATATTAACTGATAGACATGGAGTGAAATCTGCATCAGCAATGTTTGGGACTCTGCTTAGTGTGTCAAAATTTTTAGTAAATCTAAAGAGGCTATGTCACTGCCAACACTTAGCTTTTTATTTTGTGATATGAAAGTGATAGGAAAAATGTTCGATACGATTTTAAATGTGGCTAGACTCATGGCACACATTGTAATGTGAAATTAAAAATTATTTTATAATTAAAATGATTATAAAATAGTCTCTAATTTTTACATCCTGATCATATAATTACAAAAAAAGCTCTATTGCTTATTTTGGGGCTGGGCAGTAACTAGAACTGAGCTGCAATACCATATTCAGCCAGTTGGTGGTGCTTTCTTAAAACGGAGAAAATACTGAAATTGAAGATTTTGTTTTTGTGGATATTTGAAGTCAAAATATCATGAATTTACAGCTGCCTTTGACTATTAAATTTCTGGATACTTTGGAATATGTCTCTAATAATGAAAAATAGACAACTTCATTAGAGGATTGCCAAGAAATGTAAGGAGTAGATGTAAGAAATACTAATAAAATAATAGTTTAAGGAAGATGAGCATAGATTTGTGTGTGTGTAAGATATGATGAGAACGACGTTTGGTTTTTTTTCCAGTGATTTTGAGGAAGAAAGATTTTTTTTAGAAACTTGGAGAACTTGAAATGCAGTGAGTTTTTAAGCCAGTAACTTGTAACATTTTTACAAAGAAAAGATAAGCAAATGACACTAATGAAATAAGCACAGAAAAACGGTTAGACTTTCCTTATAGTCTTCAGGGATTTTAAGGAACTCTTCTTCTTGGAATTTTTTTTTTGGAGGGGGGCAGTATTAAATGTGTGTGAGGGGTGTGTGTGTGTCACAGGCGCGCGCGCATGCATTTCCTTATGTGAACACCTTTGGGTGACTTTACCTTCTAGTGGAGGGAAAAGGAAAAATCATTGTTTTGTTTTTATAGAGTTGATGCAGCCTTAATTGATTTTCATGAGTTTAATTCAATAGAAAATATTGACAAGTGAATGGTCTGTTATCAGATTTCTTTACATTGTAACACAATACAATATTACCCATTTGTAGTCAGTGACTGGGCAAACAAAAATAAAAGGGAAAACAACCATGTGGAGTTACTGCCATCTGCTGGACAAAATGAAGACTGCTGTTGCAGAGGGAGTAAAAGACCCTTAGATTTGGGTTTTATTGATTTGGATTTATTTTATTTTGATTTGATTTGATTTCCTTCCAGGTTTGGGTTAGTTCATTTACATACACCTCCTTCTAAAAGCTCTTTGTCATCAACTTTCCTGTGTGGAAGAAGTGAGCAAAAGTCTAAATGCTGAGAGGCAGTGTAGGATGGGGCTTAAGGTAAGCATCTGGAGTAGTTTGAGACTCCAGGAGAGCAAGTTCTAGTTTTGTGATGAGCTGATTGTACCACCTGGGGCAAGTCATCTACTCTCTTTATTTTTTAGTTTCCTCATCTGTGGACTAAGAATAGCAACAGTATTGTTTTACATAGGTGTTCTAAGAAATAAGGTAATTAATTCTGGTACAGAAGAAGCACCACACATAAATTTCTGCATATTTTTATTTTTGCAAATCCTATTCTAGCCATCTCCAGTCAAAGCCTTGTCTATACTAGTCCAGGAGAACAGCTACACAGCCTCGCCATGGAAGGACCAAGTTGCTTGGAAAGATACAGGGCCCATCGGGCAGTTCTGTAGTAGTAGAGCTGTAAGGGCATGGCCTTCTCTTGCATTCCTGCAAATATCACTATAAAAGAAACAATTCATTATTCTCTTTCACTTCATTATGATATGGGTGCACGAACCTGTTGATTCCAAGCTAAATGATTTCTAACTGCTGGAAGGCAAGGACTCTGCCTATCTTGACCCCCAGTGCCCACTACATGGTATGATCCCTGTTGGGGTTACCATCTCAAAGCAGCAGACAAGAGAACAGCAGAGAGGAGAATGGCCTCACACTCCAGGCCATCCTTTTCTTGGTTCTCTGGAAAGGGAAGAATACCAAGGAGAAGATGGTGGTGCCCGATTCCATACCAAAAGGATTGCAGCCCCTTGAGAGCTATTTTTAGCTCAGTAATAATTGGGACCTTGAGCTCAGCCTGAGCCCTGTGCAGCCAAAGGAACAAAACCTCAAAGTAAGTACTGAACTCAAATCAGCTGGACGCCAGAAATGAGAAGCCAGGAAAGGCAGAACCTCCAACCAGTTGCCTAACTGCCACCCCAGTCATGACACAGATGCCCTAGATTAGGGCAAGGGCACAGGAAGGATGCAGTAATAATTTCAGAAACCGTGTGTCTTCCAGTTTCTAAGAACATACTGATTAGTGCCTTTCTATGGCATGATAAAAATTAACTGGAACTTTAAGCAATGTAATCGGTCGTGAGGGTCCGTAGGAGGAGCTGGAGTTTATGGAAGGAGTTCTCGCACGACGTCATAGCAAGGACCCTGTGGGAAGAACTCTGCTTCTAATAAAGCCCTAAGGATCGAACTTCCTTTTCCCTTCTACAAATCCCCTTCCATCTTGGAAAGCAAGTATGTAAACACGGCTTGCATGTCAGCATCCACTGGATTGCAACACTTTTTTTTCCCCAAATAAATGCTTTTTGGTAACGAAACACATAGTCAATATTATTTTTCAGTTGACAGGAGAAAGAGCATATTTTTTACATCTTTATCTTGACCGTCAGAAATTTTAGGTGAGGGAGAACTTCAAAAAAAATTTTTTTCAACAGTTACCTAAACTGTTTTAGAATTTCCAGCTTTCTGCTAGCATAGCCTCTCTGTTCTTGCAGGCTGCCTCCTTTACCCATTAGAGCCCTTAGCGTGGTCTTCTTAGTGGTTCTACATTCTGGTTCCGGTCATTCCAACATCCCTGCCATGTCTAGTTAGGATGCTTGCTCTGTCTCCGCAAATTTGTGCTTTTTACCTTTTGGCATGCCTTATCATTTTCCCCCAGTAGGCAGACATGCTGTATTGTATCAAAGAACAGCTGTAAACAGGCCTTTAGTAGTGCGGTGGTGTGGTGTGGGGGAGGGGAGGTGTTCTACAGTGCTACGTTTACGTGGCCGTCTTACTGAGCTGTGCCTCTGGACTGTGAGTGCCACAAGTATCTCTGGGTTTTTCTCGCCCCACTTACGTGGGTCAGAATGGCTAGAGTGCAAGGAAGTTGGGAATTTCCCTTCCCCATATTCAGTTAGGCTCTGATATAACCCCAGCAGATTAGGCTCTGGTTAACCGTTAGCTAAACTTTTCCTGCAGGATGTTATGCAGAGACACTCATCATTACATTAACCAAAGCTGGCTAGTTCTATTTAAGGTCTCCTCCCTTCTCCTTTTATTCCATAGTAGAAGTTTAGGCAGGTAAAGAAATGTCTACAGGCATGAGCAAAGAGAAGAGCATCGAGAGAGAGCATGAGCAAAGAGAAGAGCATCGAGAGAGAGGAGAGAGAGAGAGAGAGAGAGACTGTCTAATTCAAAGTGCAGTATCTGACTTAAGATGGAAACTTGAACGGACTGAATGAGGCAGTTAAGGGAAAATGCACATAGCTAAGAAGAGTTCGTTGTATGTAACCTGTGATACCTTTCTCTGCCATCCCCACAGTGCAACTTTCCTACTTGTGTGTGCATCTCTCCTACTATTGTTATGTTGTATAGTTTATATTTCAAAATCAATTATCCTCGCTGCTAAATAATTTTGCTACTAACTCTAGAGAAATAGCCATGACCTTTTTTAAAAAGTCTGTCCTATTGCATAATAATGTTTATATCTTTTGTCTCAGCTCTCACAAAAGAGTGAGTGATACAAATCTACATCCCTCTTGAACTCAAATTTCAGATTTTACGTTTACTACACAGAAGGGTAGGTGCTTGACATGACATTTAGCAATTGCTGAATAACAAACCACTCCCAGAATACAGTGTCTTATCATTGCTCAGGAGACTCTGGGTCAGCTAAGTAGTTCTTCTGGTCTAGGCTTTTTTCATTTAGCCTTGATTTTCCTGCATTTGCCATGCATCTCCAAGCAGCTGCTAAGTCAGATGGAGGTTAGCCGCTCTAAGATGAGCTCAGTTAATACAGTTTGTTTCTGCTCCACATGGTCTCTCATCCTCCATCAGGCTAACCCAAGTGTGTTTACCTGGCAGCTGAGCAAGATTCTAAAAGATAAAACAGATGTGCACAGTCCTCTTGAGGCCTATGCTTGACACTGACATGATGTTACTTTCTTTACCTACTGGTACCTGTTTATTGGCCAAACCAAGTCCCTCTTGATGAGAATAGTTATAACGTAACATTGTAAAGGGTGGGGTAGAGAATTGTGGCCATTTAGTTAGTCTTACACAACATATGAGGAAAAAAACCAGCTGTTCATGGCATCTCCACTGTTTTGAATACCCCAGGGAGTAGACATTTGTTGTCACTGCCCCCTTATTCTGGTAACCACATCTCCTGACATTTGTTCCACCCTCTTCCGATCACGTGATTGGGATGGGGCTGGCCCTACCTCCCTGTCACAGTCTAGTCTGAAGGGGAACTGACCCAAGCAGGCAGTATGAGTATTCACTTTCTCACGTAGGGATTGATCCTGGGATATCCACACACAATACCCACTGGGCACTCGATTTGTTTTTTCCAGGGACTTGTTTCTAAGAGAGGCCCTTTTTCTGTCTGATCAAGAAGGATGTGAGCATTCTCCATCCCAGCCTTGTAGAAAAGCCAAATATAACGTTATCACAGAATCTCTGGTTTCGGTCACCCCTAGGGTGTCTCTCACCATCGTCTTCATGTGCTTTGGTCATGGAAACTAACCTGCTCACTTTGCCCACATGATTCAAATTGTGTTTCTGTCACTTGTCACCACAGAATCCTAACTAAAAGAGCCCAGAGCATAAAATTTCCAATAGGAAAAGCCATGTTTGCACTTTCCGAGGTATTCACTAGAATGGTTTTATGAATATTTTTTTTCTTTTTTACATATAAAACACGGGCTGCAATTTAGATTCCTATAGGGAACAGACAGGTAAATAAGTGAAAGTGACTAAATGAAGAAAAGTGGAACTGAGGAGCACTGAAGGGTATCTCCCTGTTGACAAGAGGCAGCCACTACTCAGATTTAGCAAATTGTCTTCTTGAGGAAATGGGATCCCCCTGTTGCTGAATCTTCCAATTTTTAAAAAAAGCCTGAAAATATCAATTTAATGTTAAATTCCCCAATTTTTAAATAACAAGAAAATCATCTTATACACTAGGCACATCCATGAAACACCGGCTTGGAATCGGTTTATGAGATGTGTAGCGAACCACCACCTGTACACTGCTGAGTTGCACACTTCTGTGGACGTCTTCATTCCCTCCTCACTTCTATCACCCACACAAAAGTGATGAACACTTTATAAGCATTGCAGTGAATGGGGTAAGAATGGAGGTCAAGAATGAGGATGCTAGGCTTAGCAGCCAAATCACTCATATACGAGCCCAAGGCTATGTGATGCGAATTTGTGCCTTAAGAAAATTACAAATTATAATGTTATAGGTCAATAGGGTCATGATGCACAGTTGAATCTGTGAATGTTAAATTCCTGAAGACAACGTTCTACTTTATTACACTTAAATACAGATTAGAATTTGTCAATTACCTGCTGTCGATTAACGCTAAGCCTACCTTTTTATACACAGCACTGGACTGGGGCTAGGAGTCATATAATTCCCAGATGCCCTTGACAACTGGCTTTTAACTAGGTTCCACTAATGGGAGGCACTGGGAAGAGACTGGAAGGTGAGAGGCCTGGAGATGAAAACTCACTTTGCCCTTCCAACTTGACCAGGCATCCTTCTAACATCAGTTCACAATAATGCTTCTGCCTTGCTGTGCCCCATCAAAGACACCAGCAGCAGCCACGGCTGCCCTGCTCCACCTCCCATGGCATTCTGAGCATCAGCTGGTCCCACTCGTTTGGCTGTGCAAACCCTAGCATTTGGGCATCATACATCAGTCAGAGCTCCAAGCATCAGTTCTCCAGGGACTTCCCCAAGACCTTCGATCCTCTTTCATTTCTCTCTCTTCCTAAAGACAGTGGTTGCTTTCTTAAGTTATTAATGTCTGGGTTATGTCAACACCCATTTCTTGCTCTTTTAGCCTTCCAATATCCTGGATTATCCTATTGCCTGTATTAAATTCCTCCTGTTAAAATAATTAACATGGTTTTCTTGGTTCAACCCTGACTGATAACAGTTCTTAGAACAAAAAGTTTATTTTGTATGCTAGAATTTCTCTTTTTCTGAAATCATAATGTGAAAAATAGTTTCTTCAAATGTGAAGAAACTTGCTAGAGAAAGATAGCAAAAATTCACAAAAGTTACTTCTGTAAAATAGTTATGACTGTTCTATCACTTATATCTAAAGCCCTCATGACTCATGTAAAGCCTAGACCTAAGATGTCAGTCATAATTTACATTTAATGTACATACAAGGTGTGATCCCAGGATACAATGAATGTTTAAATAAAAAAAATGTATTACCATAAAAGACGCATTGCCATTAATCCCCCTCAAAACATTCCCCCTTGCTTCAAACAATGTGTCTTTTACATAATAAATTTTTTTATTTTAAATAGTCACCATTTTTTTTAATCACACCTGAATTGATACAGGTCACACATCATTTCTGGTATGGCAATTTCAGGCAAATAAAAATATTATGGTGTGTCTTCATCCACCTATTCACTGAATCTGGCACCATGAAACTTCTGGTTTTCCCCAAAGTCAAAATGACCGTGAAAGGTAAACATTTGGAATCCATTCAGGACATCGAGACAGCCATGACAGTGCATCTAAAGACACTTAATGAACAAGGCTTCCAGAGCTGCTTCAGAAAGTGGGAAGAACGACGGGATACGTGTGTTTGAAGTGAGGGGGAGTATGTGAGGGGGATTAATGGCAATGTGGCTTTTATGGTAATACCTTTTTTTATTTAAACATTCACCGTATCTTTTGATCACAATTTGTATATCATATTTCACCATTTCTAAGACATACACATCTCTCACTTTTGACAATTCTGAAATCAGAATGGCACTTAGTACCAATGTGATTTTTTTTACAGTATTGTTTGGTAGACAATTTGCAGCATTTTCTCTTTAATAGTGGTAAATAAAATAACAGTATGTTTTGCATTGACCACATCATAGATTGAATGAAGTACAAGACATATTATATTTTATATATTTTAGAAAATACATATGAATATTTAGAGAGTCAACTGGATAAAAGTTTTCATAGGGCCATTTCATTCAATAAACTTTCAAGCCTCCAATGAGATCATCTGAAATTCACAACTACTAATTAATATATATTAAAACCAACATCTGACAAGTGACATCTTTATAAAAAGTTGTACATTTATAGAGGATTTACTTCTCAAATTGTTAAGATTACTATTGAATGTCAAACATCTCTCTCCTATTTTGAACTTACTGCAAGACATAATGTACATAAAAATTATGTGCATTTCTAAGCATATAGACTTGAAAGATTTTCATATTTTAGTGTTTGAAATTAATTAAAGGTTTAAAAATTCTGAGAAAGATGAAAATGACTAAACTCTATAAGAACTTGGACAAGTTACAGAAGAAATACTGCTTTAAACAACCTTCTAGGATAGATTAAATTAACTATGAAATAAAAATGAAATATTATGACAAAGGCAGACAAAGAACACTGAAAAAAAAGAAAAATTAATAATGAAAAAATAACCAAACATCACTAGACTAATAAAATGTGACTCATCAGTAGGGGAGAGCCTATCCTAACTGCATAAGAAAGGAATCCCTCAGAGCACTGCAATGTAAAACAGTGGGCACACAAGTCAAAGACATCAAATAAATACACAGATGCATTTTATTAATAATTATTGACAGTTCTGTGAATGTTATACATCAAGTTTAATCATGTAGCTCTTTCATCAACTCTTAGCCTTTCTCTTTCTTTCCAACCTTCTCAGGGAGAAGTTTCAGCTGATGCGGAAGTTTGGAGAGGAGCACAGGAAAATATAGGGGAAGCCATTCTTTCAACCCTTCGGTGACCCTTGTGTTTCCCTCACTTTCTCATCCTGTTGTCTGTGGGGCTTCCAGGGTAATTTAACTGAGGACCTTTGAGAGCTGCAGTGACCTGCTCTGTCCTCCACCATCCCACACTTCCTTCTTTTCTGGGATTAAGAATATGAAATCTGGAAGGATACTCGTGTGTACCCTCTGCTCTTCCATCCGGATGCTCCCTCACTCCCTGCTAATTCAAATGCCACCTATCCAGAGTTGCCCACACCCAATAAAGAAGGCAACACAATTTTTTGTCTTTTGTATACTTTAGCGAATGGTTTTGAAATTTGACAAGTTTTCATCACTATAAAATAAAAAGGGAAATTTACTCAAGACCACAACAAACACTGAACCTAGAAAAAAAACTCTTGACTTTCACAATCAATGTTATAGCAAGATCTAAAAGACAAGGAAGAGGTGATGACTAAGAAAAATACAGTGTTTTTGTGGCTATGAGCTTAGGAAAAATATTATTATCAATTTCTAATTGCACTGTTACTCACCAGAGTAATTTTCCATCAACTTCTAGGTCTTGATTTGTGTGTGTGTGTCTGTTACAATTTTATAGACTTTTTTGTTTAAGTAGAAAAGGCAAGATGAAAGCCAGTTCAAATTTTTTAGATGAGTTTAAGACTAAAATATTTGTAAACAATAACATTATCTTTAAGAGGATAATGACCGATTGTGTGATGATTTGGGTTGTTTTCTCACACAAAGTATTTTCAAGAAAGCTTTCTGAAAACGCTTGTGACACAGTGGATACAAAAAAGGATTGATGAAGGAATTACACCACTGAAGCCAAAATGTGATATCATACAAAACTGTCCAAGGATGCTCCTTTGAGCCGGTAATTGAAAGAACAAATGTGAACAGACAATAAGGAGCCCAGCAAAGGGTGAAAACACCTAAGAGAATGGCCAGTGACTTGGCTAATTTCCTGGCTCTAAGCAGTTCCAGATGTTTCCTTTGGTGAAGAGCTAGACTTTCTGAGTGGGAGAGAGAACCCATTTTGGAAGCCATTATTTCGCTGTTCTTCTGGGTTCTTATCGAAAACCAGAGACTGCTTTTTCTACCTTGTCTCTTGAACTTAACAGATGCTGCTGCTTCCTTCGGTTCAGCCAGAGATGTCCTTGAAAACAGTTTACACTTGAAGAGATGTCCAGAGTTACCACAAGAGTCAGAAGTGAGCTCGGGGTGGTTTTGCCACCTACTGAGATGCCCACGCTTCCATAGGCTCCAGTAAATATAAATGTTGAAATAAGCCACTGAGAAGATGGGGACCAGAAATTCAAAGAATGATGTAATAGCAAGGACATACCATCTTGAAATGAACTTAGGTTTGCAATGCTCCCCACCTGTCTTCCAAGACTTTGAGACTATAATTAAGGGCCCATGCACTAAGAAGGCCAGCACCCAGACAGCCACCATCAGAGCCACAATTTTCCAGATCCCAGTGTGTCGAGCTCTGTAAGATACCTAAAAGAGGCCAAATAAATTATTTTCAATATTATGAACACATATGTTCATTGCATAAAACATACTATAGGCCCTCAGGAATTTCAGAAATGTGCAAGAGGTTAGGACATTAACTGGACCTGGGTGACATGATGTGGGCCAGGACAAGAGGTTCAATTTCAGTGGAGCCTGGACCAACATGCAGACTTTCTTAGTGATTTTCAAGGGGAAAGTGTATAACCCTCAAGGTTAAACCTCTTGACACTATAGAACATGTCAAAATCTGAAGTGGTAAACAACTGAAACTGGGTGTACCTCTTCACAGTGTTTCCCAATCAGCCAGCTGGGTCATGACCAGCATTTTTTTTCTAAATGAAATAGAATAATCAACGTTGCAATGCATCCCACATCATAAGGGTATATATTGTTTGATGAAACTTGTGCTTTGGGAATATAAATATATGTACGAGTATATAGAGAGAAATGCGTGTACTGAATCACAGTGTAAAATGTATTTCTCACTGTAGTCACAGTCAAAAATGTTTGAAAGCAACGGGCTTTCCTGATTCTAACAGAAGAAAGAATCTACTCTGCAGTTTATGCTGATGTCTTAAAGAGAGATCAAAAAGAGAAAGCAAAACTTTTACATCACTTCCAAGAAGACAACACACAAAAAGAAGTTTAAACCTGCTGAGGAGAGATACTGCAGTGTTCTCGAGCATTACCAAATCCTTTCTTTCTAGAAATGTTTCCACCCGACAAAAATGGTGCTGACCCAATGGTGCCTGGTCATTTTGAGAAACATGAATGTGGCAAGTGCCATAGTCTTTCTTAAGGGTGAAGAATGTTCTAGAATCTAGATCCACTTGGTCACAAAGGCAGACTTCTATAAAGAAAAACAAGGTCTATCAGTGAGGATTGCTCTCAGATCCCAAGACCCATGATTTTGATAGATCCTGATATTTTCAAGAATATTTTCGGTAAGAAACCTAACAATACTCAATATCAACCACTCTATCTAAGGTATAAACCTATGAACGAGGCATTTCGCACAGGGACCTGTAACACACAACTTCTTTGAACCTCTTTTAGATTAGTACGTTTCCTTCAGCTCAAATATTTCATTGTTCTCTGATTTCCTCACATGAGGGAAAAGAAGTGATCTACTCATGTCCTCACAGTGCGCCTGCCTTTTCACCATCTCTCTCGTATTGTTTTCTCTGTGACTTTTTAAATCTGATTCTTCAATGTTTTCTCATTTTTATTACAAGGGTGCAACACTGTCTGTCTTTGATGGATTGTACATACTGGGAAGGGCTCACCGGCTGGCTAGGAGTAGGAAGAAAACTAGTCGTGTTGGGTTTTTGTTGTTGTTTTTTTAAACTGGGTTATTTTTAAAAACTGCAGGGAAGCATTTTTTGGTTTTGTCTTTTTTTCATCCAAATTGCTGGTATGTCTGAGGCTAAGCTAAAATGCACATGGTGCTGACCACAAGCCCCCATGTATGATAGGCTCTTTTGCCTTCTGCTTCTCAGGCCGCTAATTAATACATCTCTGGTACTAAATCTAATGATTATGAAGATGCTAACAATACCCAGATGGTCACAAAGCTGCATTTAGTTTTTTAATTGCTCTGTGCAGCCTTTGTAATGATGCGATGCAATATGCTGGGAAGGGATCTCTTTTCTATTACGCATAAGGTCGAATGGGATCATGGACCTCTGAGGGAACTGAGAAGACGACGCTGATGTCCTTGTCTCTGCATGGCATTTTTGAAGACAGCTCAAGCACTGCTTGAACCCAGGCTCAGGACCGTTGAGGTGACCTCCCTGAAATCAGCCCGTTCTCACCCACTACAGATTGTTTGTTATTCAGGATATTGCCTGTCACCCTACAACAGTATTTCTTGATTTTTACCGCCAAGCTTCTTTTTTCATCTGCAGGTAAAGAAATACTGTCCTCTTACTACCTTAATTGTGCGTACATTTTAATTGCCATTCCTTCCATTCTGTGAATATTTACCCCCACCCACTCTTGATTCACCCCCTGAATCTCCCCTCCTCTGTCTGATCATTGTAATCTTGTCCTCCACATTGAGCCTTCCCTTTCCCAATTATTGTCTGATTTCCATTTCCCAGGCCCAGCACACCACCCTGCCGTACCATACTGTCTTCTCTGCTGTTAGCTACAGCAAGAACTCCGCTTCCCCATCACTGCTTCCTACAAGCTCCAGTGGACTTTGAAGGATTCCTTCTGGTTTCACACAGCTGTGTTGAAACTCTTAGCCAACAGAGGTGCAAATCCTGCCTGAGCACCTCATGCAGGCATTTATGCACTCATGTGTAGAGCTCTTGTTAGACAGTGACTCCATACTAGGGACCCGGGATCCAGCTGACCTGGCTCTCACCAAGTTTACAGCCCTCATTGCCAGAAGAATTCCTCAGGGCAAGACCAGGAAACAATCCCACCCATTTTCCCTCTGCACATCACTGCTCATCTCTCTGTAACTCCTAAGCACCTTTGTCTAACCGAGTAAGTTGTCTATTACCTTCCCACACACCAAAGGTGGGCCTGCGAGTTTGGACATTCATTGAAGCAGGTCCTAAAAATTCCCAGTGAAGATTAAAAAGAAATGTTAACCCAGAAAGTAAGGAAATGGGAAACAGCCTTTTGAAATGGCTTTTCAAACATTTTGACTGTGACCTAAAATAAGAAATACATTTTATATCTTAACCAAGTATACAGACAAATGTATTCATAAAGTAACACTTACCCTTATTATGTGAAAGGCACTCTGGTATTTTATACTCTAATTTTTTTTTATTCTATTCCATTCTGCTCCTTTTCATATTTTTTTCATTAAAAAATAAGTGACTGGTCACAACCCACTGATCTGATTTCATGACTCGATAATGGATCAAGAGTTGCCATTTGAAAAGCTTGAGATTATAGACATCTGAATTGCCCATCCAAACTGCTCCGCGTTCTCTCCAAAGTTTGTCTAGTCTAAATTGCAGTGGACTCTGGTGTCAATGAAGTACCTAAGGGCAACTGTCTGACTGTCCCACCACTCCATTCTCCCCTTCTTCGTGGCCATATTGCAGTTCAGCTAAAGATCACATTTCCCAGCTTTCCTTGCAGTGAGTGGGATCATGTGCCTAAGGTCCACCAATAAAACATGAGTGGAAATGATTGTTTACTGTGCATTACTTGATTAATAAAAAACCCTTTGCCCCAGACTTCTGCCCTTTGCCCTTCCTTTCTAGAACCTAGAGTCACAACAACCTGACTTTGACCATACAGAGGAGGACTATGACCTAGAGCAGGGGTCAGTAAACTACTCTTCATGAAACAAAGGTGGCCACCACTTGTTTGGATCAGTAAAGTTTCACAGCAACACAGTGAAGTTCCTCCCACCCCATATTTTTTTTTTAACATGTTACCTATGGCTGCTTTTGTGCTCTAGCCTCAGATGTGAGCAGTTGTAGCAAAGACCACAGGTCCCTTTGTAGTATAAGTTTGCTAATCCCTGCCCTGGAAGATGCAGAGCTGACCCGCTAGCCTGGATCCCTGGGTTAATTCTTGGAGTCAAGCCTCCCACCCATCCTAGACTATTCTGTGAGAGAAAATATACTTCTATCTTATTTGAGCCTCAGCATTTTGGAGTCTCTGTTACAGCAGTTTATCCATGCCTTATCCAATATACCCTCCCAATCCCGTCTGCCTCCAAACTGCACAGCCCTTCCAAGCCAGAGTTACCACTGTCCTCTAAACACCCCCGGCACCACACTTAGCCCATTGTACTGAACCCATTTCTTTATAAATCTGTCCCCACATTAGAGCATTATGTGCCTCAAAAATAGAGATTCTGCTGTTTTATTTCTTCATCCCAGCACTTAGCAAAATCCCTGTCACACAGTAGTCTCCCAGAGATTTGGATCCCTGGGACTCAGGAGTAAAGGAATTTTCCCATCTAGGTCTCAGAGATTTCAGATCACTGCCCCATATCTCTACGGTCCCCTTAATTATGTCAAGGATGGGTTTTCTTCTTTGTTTGTTTGCTGATAAATTTAGCTTGCTTAAACTTTGTTGCTAACTTGTTGATGAGGCTATTCCAATTCTTGGGTAAGTTCAGGTTTTCTTTGCATGTGTCCTAAATTGGCATTGAAACTTGACCTTCTTGGTTGGTTCTACTTCATAACCTATCTCTTCTTTGTATACTGTCTTTTCTCAGAGAAAATTGGTTTTCTCATGACATTCTTAAGTCTGGAAGTCTTTCTACTTATCCAACAAGTTCCATCCTGAGGAAACTATTCAGGTCTCAATTTGCCTAAGGGGTGAAACTTGTGAACCTACTGTGAACCTCATGTATATCCAATCTACTATGGACTCAGTATACCACTTCCGACAACCTGCCTTGGGTTTTCTTTGATGCCTTCTCATTTTAGTAGCACAAAGGGGATTGATTTACCCAAATCACATGCAGAAAATGTTCACTAAGGACCAGTGAGAACTTACTGTTAGATAACAAAAAGGATCATCAGACTCCTCTAAGGTATATCAATTAAACAAAAAAATAAAAATTTTTGCTTGGGAACCCAAAACTTACAAGTATATACCCTTCCAAGAAAGATAAATCAATGGTTTGACTTACTGCATTTGAGACTGACTGGTATCGATCATAGCTGATGAGTACAATGTTATACACAGATGCTGTACACAAAAGGTAGTCAGTAATGAGCCAAAATGCACAGATTTTATCAAATTCCCAATTGAACAGCATGTGAGGGATGTACAAAGGAATGGAGATCCCACCTGTACAGGGAAAAAATTGCAGTTAAAAATAGCATATATCTATGAAAACAAACAGGCATAGTACACAACACAATGATATATCTGAATTGACCAAATATGGCTTGATTATAATTTAGAAATTCATGGTATGTCATCAACTAACCCAGGATTAATTCTCTATAGATTCTTTAAGTACCATTTTTATAATAGCTGTCATAAACATTGTATTTTCAATGCCTCCTTATTGCTTTCTAAATTAAGTTCAGGTCCCTATCTGTATTTCCAACCACACACAACACAAACCATCTTTGCGTGCATGATCCAAACCAAACAGGAGGGGCCACCCTTCCCTCAAACGCGTCCCACGTTTTCACATCTCTTTGCCTTGCAAACAGCATTCTTTCTTCCTAGAATGTCCTTCTCTTTTCTACTGAGAAATCTACTTTTTTCCTCATCCTTTACTCAGTTTAAAAAACTACTTTCTTCTTGTCCTCTTTCTTGGAACTTCCTTGGCAAACCCTCTATCACCTGCACTCTCCTGACACTTTACTTACCTCTCTTTTGTGTACAAAAACATTCTATTTTATACTATCATCATTTTTTTAACTTGTTTCTCCTGAGGATTGGGACTGTGTTATAAGTTGATCTTCGTATTTTTTACATTTAGAGTTGACCAAAAATGGCTTGCACATTTAACTTAAATAAATTAATAGCTGTTAGCATGTACTGTGCAATTACCATATGGCAGACATTGTGCTATGTGAGTTACATATATCATCTCATTAAACCTTCATAGAAACTTTGTGAGGTAGGGACCATGCTGAGTTAAATAAAGAACCTGAAGTTCAAAAAAAAAAAAAAAAGAAAAGAAAACACCTAATTAGCTCAAGGTCCACTCAACCGGTAAGTGAATGATTGGATTTGAAGCTAAGCAATGTGATTTAAGAACCCCTGATTTTAGCACTACCCTTCCCTGAATGAACAAATATGTAAACGAGGCCACTCAGCACCAAACCTGCTTTAATTGAAAAATGACTAAACTGAATTCCCTATCCTTTAGCTGTGTAGACATTCTTAATTACATTGACATTTCAGAGAAATGGCACTACTCAGTGAAAACAATTAAATGGAAGTTCAGTTGAAATCTCATTTTGTTGAGTATCTTTATGTTTTATCAGGCACTTGCAGAGATTACCATTTTTTTATGTCAGAACCAAGATAGCCTATTATAAAGAATAATAGTAAAGGTAAAAGAAAGGAAAAGGGAAGGATAAAGGAAACCCTGCATTTCTCCAAAACAAAATGACTTGAGAACATAATGGTGTGGTTTCAGAATCAGTGAAAGGAAATGCTCAACTGAGTATCCTGTAACTAGGTTCACATACAAATATGAGAGACAAGACACGGTGCAAGTCAAGAGTTGCGTGGTCAGTTCTTATACGTAGTTCAAATTGCCTGCCTGCTTTGTGTTTCAATTATATTTTTCATGATAACTAAGCTTTCTTATGGTGCCTTTTACCTCAAAGGGGCGGTGGGGTGGGCACGTGCATGTGTGCACACATAAGACGTAAAATAGGTCACCAGGTTCACCTGACATAAAGTATCTTCAAAACAGAGGCATTCATTATATTTTGACCCAGATTTGCAGGATCCAACTGAGTGTTCCCCCAACTGAGTGTTTTCCCTTCGCACGTTCATTTCGTCCACAGATGGGGAGAGAACCAGGCCAGTCATCATTTGCATCGCAGACGCTCCTATTAATAGCTGTTTAAAGGTTAAAGGGCGGCCGTGAGTTGTGCAATCGTTTCATGCACTTTCTGAATAGATGAAAGAGTATGGGTGTGTCTGAAACCTTAGGAGCTGCTTGTAGTAGCCACGAGCTTAAAACGGACTCTCGTTCATTCTCTTGGTTTTAATGAACGCCTCCTGCCACCTGCGTTCTACAGAACGTCTTAGTACAAACGCCGTGCTCATCTCCAGGCTTGCTGAATGGTGGCGAGGCCTGTGACACATTCCGAAGGCATTTCAGAAACTGTGAATCAGAACTATTTCTATGATATACCCAGTCTAAAGTGCTTCTACAGCTTCCACTCAGAAATCATGCTTCTGGGTCAAATGGACTTGCTAAGTAAAACTAAGAGCCAGTTCCTTGAAAAAAAGCAATAAGCCTTTGGCTTAATGAAGTAAGAGGAGTGGAGAGTGAGATTAAACAAACTATATTTTAAAATGATGGAGAAGAAAAAAAAAGGAGTGAAGGAATAGGAGAAGGAGGGAAGGAGGATTAGAAGAAAAACCCTGTGAAACCCGAGATGTCTTGTCCACCCTAACTGTCCTCCACCTCTCCTGTCTCACCTCCTTTTACTCCCTTCACCCCTCATTCACTAGCCCTCTGGCCTCAAAGACACCACACACCCACTGCCCTCAGCTCCTTGTACTTTCCTGGGCATGAAACACTCTCTCCCTAGAGCGCTCCTTCTGTTTGCTCCAAAGTCTCTTGTTCAGTGAACACTACCTCTGAAGTTTACATTGCAAGCTCCAACTGCAACACACTTTCTCTCCTTTGTCCCTGCTACATTTTTCTCAACAGCAGTGATCACCCTCTACTATGCTATATACTTTTATTTACTGATTTATATTTTTTATTGTTCATTTCCCAACCCTCAGCAGAAATAGAAGCCCCATAAGGGAAGGGGGTTTTGTCTGTATTTTAACTGCTATATCCCCAGAACCTCAAAGAGTTCCTGGTTCACAATAAATCAGTGTTAGGTGAATGAATAGATGAGAATAGAGAAGCCCACTTTGCTTGAAAATTGCCACCAGTCTGGTATTGCCCCTTCTTTCTGAAGTCAGCTCAGAAGCTACATCTTTCTTGAGAATAATCAGAAGGTGAGGGGAACTAAAAGCTCCAGTGAATTGTTGGGCTAACAGAAGACTGTGTGGGTAATAGCGAGTACATAGAGGATGTTATGGACTGAATGTTTGTGTCTTCCCAAAATTTATATGTTGAAGCTCTAATCACCAGGATGGCTATATTTCCAGACAGGGTCTATACAGAGGCAATTAAAGTTAAATAAGGTCATAAGGGTGAAGCCCTAACCCAATAGGATTAATGTCCTTATAAGCAGAAACACCAGAGAGCTTGCTTGCTTGCTCTCACTCCATATACATTCAGAAGAAAGTTCATGTGAGGATGCATCAAGAGGGCAGCCATCTACAAACAAGTTTGGAGGAGAGCTCTCACCAGGAATCAGATCAGCTGGCACCTTGATCTGGGACTTCCTAGCCTCCAGAACCATGAGAAAGTAAATTGCTGTTGTGTAAGTCCAAACTATGGTATTATGTGTGGCAGCCCAAGCTGACTAACTCAGAGTGAAAGCGAAGAGCTCTGAACTGAGGAATGTAGGTACTAAAGATAAACCTTGCCATCCTGAAAATGTGACTCAGAATCCATTGGCACCACTCAGCTCTTGCCCTAGAAGACTCTATCTGGGCCATCTACCACCTGGTCATATAAACCATAAATGCCACACAATTGTCAATGTGAAGAAGTTGCCCACAGAGAAAAGTATCAATCTTGAGATACCAATTATATAGATATTGATATAGATGTGGATAGTATATTTTTCACTAGAATAGTATTACAGATGAGACATATTTATATCAATGTAGCTGGTACTAGAATTTTTCCTCAATAAATCTTTGCTAGTCTCAGTAAAAACGGCAGAGGAGATAAACACTGTGCTGGCCTCCTCTCACGACATCAAAATTGCAACTAAACAGAAAAACAACCAACATTGAGAACTGTCTGAAGTCAAACTGAAATAAAGTCCCACCTCTAAGGACATACAGAAGAAGCCACCTCAAGACTGGGAGGACAGGTAGAGATGGGGAAAAGGTGCTCCCACATCTGTGTGTGACTATTAAGAATCAGGAGGGACACCTCAGATGCTGAGGTCTGCCTGGAGGAGTTAAGGGTCCCAGCCTCACACCAGGTTCAGTGGAGGATTCCAGTTTCAGTTGTCCTCATAACTTCTGGCTGTGAAAACCAGCAGAGATTCTGTCTGAGTAAGATGGAGGTTAGCTGGAGTCCCAGGTATTCCTCTTAAAGGACCTATGCATGGACTTACTCACTGAAAGACTCATTCACTCTGAGCTCCAGCACTGGGGTAGCAGCTCAAAAGGTGCCAGGGACATATGGGGAGCAACTGAGTTGTCTGGCTTCACCATCAAACCAGTATTACAAGCAATGTCAGAAGGACTTTCTTAAAATTAAAAAAAAAATGTTTAAAGATCAAAAATATGAATAATAAAATAGCAATAAGTGCATATCAAACAACAATTATTTTAAATGTAAATGGTCAAAAGATTGGGTGGCTGAATAGATAAGAAAACAAGACCCTTACATATGCTACCTACAAGAGACTCACTTCATATTAAAAGACACACACAGTGAAAATAGAGATAAGAGAAGATATTTTATGAAAATAGAAACAAACGAACAAAGCTATAGGAGCAATACTTATACCAGACAAAATAGACTTTAAAACAAAAGCTATAGTAAGAGACAAAGAAGGACCCAGTAATCCCACTTCTGGGTTTTATTTGAGGAAACTCAAAACACTACTTTAAGGGCGTATCCACATGTTCGTTACAGCCTTGTTCACGGTGGCCAGGATGTGGAGGCAGCCTGGATGTCTGCCGATGGATGAATGGATCAAAAGGAGTGGGTACACATAGACAATGAAATATTGCTTGGCCATAGAAGAAATGGGTCCTTGCCATTTGCAGCAGCATGGATGGACCTGGAGGGTATTGTGCTGAGTGGAATATGTCAGATAGAATAAGACAGTTGCAATGTGATTTCACTTATACGTGGAATCTAAAGAACAAAAGAAACATATAAACAAAACGGAAACAAACTCACAGATACAGAGAACATCGTGATGGATGCCAGATAAGAGGGGGCACGGAGGTGGTGAAAAGAAGAGGGGATTAAGAAATACAAATTAGTAGTTACAAAATAGTGATGAGGATGTAAAGCATAGGGAATATAGTCAATAATATGGTAATGACTATGTATAATGCCAGGTGGGTACTAGGCTGGACAGGGGGATCACTTCTTAAATGACACAAATGTCTAACCACTGTGCTGTACGCCTGATATTAATATAAAGTAATATTAAATGTCAACTGTAATTGAAAATTTTTTTATTTTATTTTTTTAATTCATTTTTATTGTTAGACTTATTGGGGTGACATCTGTTAGCAAGGATTACATAGAATTCAGGCACACAATTCCACAGTGCTTGTCACCTTGTTGTATAATAAGTTCACCACCCAAGACACAATCAATGTAATTGAAAAATTTTTAAAAGAGGAATAAGGTGAAGGGAAGAAAAGAGATTCAAATTTTCAGATATAAAACAAGTAAGTCATGAGGATGTAACGTACAGCATGGAGAACCTAGTCAATAATACTGTGATAGCGGCATACGGTGCCAGATGGTTGCTGGACTTTTCATGGGATCACTTCTCTGGGGACATAAATGTTGAATAACTATGGTGTATACCTGAAACCAATGTACTATTCTATGTTAACTATATTTTATTAAAAATCCTTAAACATATAAAATAAAATAGTACACTCAAAAAAAAAAATAGCTTTGCTTTCCAACACTCAATTCAACCTGGGAAGCTACTTGGGTGTCACAAATTTAGATTGTCTGAAACACAGGGCAAGAGGGCGTTGGGCCAGAAAACCAACAATACTGAGCACATGTGATGCTCTAATCTGCCCTGCCCTCACCACACGGTTGTGGAGCTCTAGGTCTCGTGACACCACGTATTAAGAATTGCTGGCTTAAAGCTACAGAAAACCTCTCGTGAGCTCAGCTCTGGTCCACAACCATCGCCATGAGATGCTATAGGCTCAGACTGAAAGGCACACTTCTGAGCTTGACCATGGAGAAAGAACAGCATTGACACCAAACTGAAGTCTTGTTACCAAAAGCTCTCAGAGACTGTCCCAACTCTTGTGCTGTCATGTGAATACAGGCATACTTTGCCTTACTGTGCTTTGCAGATACTGCATTTTCATCAACACTGAGGCAAGGCCCTCCCACCAGCAAAAAGATTATGACTCTCTGAAGGCTCAGATGATGATTAGCACTTTTTAGCAATAAAGTAGTTTTTGATTAAGGTATGCACATTGTTTTTCAGATGTAATGCTATTGCACACTTAATAGGCTACAGTACAATGTAAACATAACTTTATATGCACTGAGAAACCCAAAACTTCGTGTGAATCACTTTATTGTAATATTTGCTTTATTGTGGTGGTCTGGAATCAAACCCACAGTATCTCCAAGGTGTGCCTGCATTATGGTAAATAAGTGACCTATTTATAGGGAGCTGGCAGGGTGCAGGGAATATGTGAAGTATGAGACTGGTGGATTAATAGAGACTGGTCTGTGTCTGACTGCTGTTATCAGGAACCAAGCTGTCCCTGTCCCCACCCATCTGCTGGTGGAGGGGGACCACAAGGACTGGTGTATAACTACAGCGGCAGCCATTCCTCAAAGACAAACCACATGTCTACACTGTGGTGCTCAAATGCATAATGGGGGATCTGCCATGACACTGACCTTGGGTCATTCATGGAGACACTTCATTCTTGTCTGGTACCATCTTTGTTCAAAAAGTGAGCTTTAGGCCTCAGGTTCTCTAACTTGGGGATAGTTTTATCCCATCTCTCCCTACCACCAGGTAATGAAGGCCTCACTCCTTTTAGGTGACTCAAAACACCTAATTGACACTAAGTGTTCATTGTCATCTAAAAGTTGTACAGTTCTATGAAGAAGGAAGAAAGGAATATGTATACTTACAGCAGAACATTTTTTATGTTTACCTAAATACATTCATATATTTGTATGTGTTTATGTGAGTATAAAGAATGATAAGAAGTTTTTAATGTTGGCCATCTAGAGGGGCAGAATTGAGGAGAAAAATGGGGTAATTGTTGCATTTTTTAAAATACTCCTATACTGATTGACAGCCTTTATCTGTGATCCTATCATTTCCATTAATGTATCATGACCCCTAAATCAATCTCTCCAGCTAGGAGGTTTCTCCATAAGTTTTATCAGTGCAACACTGGAAGCACAGGCAGCCCTCCCCAAATGTTCCTCCTTTCAAGTGAGAGTTTCATACTGTCCGTCCCCAGAACTCGTCTTTCTCTTCCTCCTGCCCGAGCCCACCCTTGCAGCTGTGCCTCCCGAGCTTCCTTCCCAGCCTCGCCCTCACTCAGAGCCCGACCACAAGACTTCTGCCTCCATTGCTGCCAGGTGTTGTCTGAAGCCAAGCTGCCCCCGGCTTCCGATGCCCCCACCTACTACATCCATTCTGAGGCCTCTCCAGTAAACCTTCCATCCATCCAATCACTCACCTGCTTTGAAATTGTTTAATCTCCACATTACCTGCAGACTAAACTCCAATCCAGATTCACATTAGTATTCAAGAGCCTTCACTATATAGATTCCAACACCTCTAACTTCATCCCCTCCTGTTGCCACACAGCCATTGCGCACCAGCCAACCTGGAGCCCACGTTAGGAAGATACTCACCGTGCTGCAGGCAATAAAGTAAGTCTTCTACTGTGAGTTTTGTCTTATTTTAATATAAATGCAAGCATTTATGTAGCTATAGACCATGACAGATTAAATGATGCTAGAAGCTTCTATAAAACAATACCATCAGCTGACACTTCTGCACATTTACTTAATTATGAAGCTTCTATAAAACAATACCATCAGCTGACACTTCTGCACATTTACTTAATTATGATAAGCATTGTTAAAAATCGATCAAGTAGTAATTACAAAGTATAAAAAACAATAAAAACAAAGAAAAAAATTACAAAGCACATGTTTTCAAAGAGAGAATAATTTGATTTCTATGCCCTCTTATAAGGCTATGATACCATATTACATGCAAGGTGGGTATATTGTATAATATTCCTATACCATATCATAAAATAATATCATTTGACATACTATTTAATTAACCTGAATATCCCATTTTCTGATTGTGCTAGTAACCAGTGTGTACATACAATATTTCCTGTTACTCCAACCTTGTGACACTTGGAGAGGAATACTTATAAACCTAAACACTCAGGGAAAATAGCTCCATAAACAAATCACTCTTAGATTAAACAATTTGGGAAATATTCTGAACTTATTTTTATTCTATAAAATGAAAATAAACTGTTCTCAGATGAAAATTTCCCTACAAACCTGATTTGCATATGTATAAGTTTCTCCTAAAGTGCCATATAGCCTCCCCTGAACTTGAATCCTTAAGCTTTTTGTTTTTAATCATTCCCAATTTCATATACACACACTCTCTTGAGCACAAAAGCCTATTTTAAGGTTTTATAAATAAATTATAACTGGAAAAGATTGTCTTAAATAAAAAGATGTAACTTACCAACAAAGAAGTCAGAAATGGCCAAGTTAAGGAAAAAATAATTACTTCGATGTCTAAGGTGTTTGTCCACCACAAAAGCTAAAATGACGATGGCATTTCCTAGCATTATAGCCAAAGCTAGTAAGCCCATTAAAAATGCTAAAGTAATTCGAATGCTTAGTGTTGAAGTAATTGTGCTGTTAGTAGCTGACATCACCTCAAATGATGAAGCTCAATATAGCAAATTAATCCAGCAAGGCAATTCTGCAACTATGTTTCCAATTGTAAACTTAAAATATATAGTCTTCTACTCACAACAACATTTATCAAAATCTAATGATGACATCAGTACTTCCTGATTCTTGATAAGCAAACTTGTGGTAACAGTTTCCCTTTACTGACACTGAAAAAAGTATTTCCAAAAGACAGTGAAATTTTTATCTTAAGCATGTTAGTATGATTCATCCATCTCCTATTAATAGAGCAATATATACTTGATATATAATTTCAGTAAGAAATGGAGCTCAAATAAGATTGATTTTTAAAACTAATATAGTTAAACATTCCCTTCCAATCATGACAAAATAACAAGGGCTAAATTCATCATCCCACCTGAAACAACAAAAAAATTGGACAACTTGTGGAAACAATGGTTTTCAAGGCACTGGGCATTAACCTTTATCCAGATGAGAGAGAAGAGAAGAGTTTCCAGGGCTCAGAGCAAGAGGGGCCACTAGGAGGAGCCCAGCAGGTTCCCTGAGCTGGAGAGATGGGGCTGAGGGTCTGAGAATGCCGGACAGGACTTCGGGGCAGAGGAAGACTTAAACTGGGTGTCTACTAGATAAACAATTTTACCTTTGTGGTAGAACTAGCAGGAAATTAGTAAGGGAGGTCGTTTACATGCAAGTCTTTCTCACTTCACTATAATTTTGTTTTTTTCAATGGTGTATCTCGTGGTCCTTAAAACCAGAACTATCATTAAGGGCCCCAAAGTCTGGTAGTCCTCTGAAACAGGAGAATATATATATTAATTTCAACCTAAATGCAAAAATTCCAAAGAGATGATGGGATGAATTATCTATTCCCTGTCCCTTACTAAACTGGGGATGACTGTTAACAAATGTTTTTGCCTCGTGGAAAAGAAAATCCCATTAATTGGGATTGGACCAAGCAGATATATCTCAAATTGCTACCAGCAATATAGACCAGGCCAGAGGGAATGACTTAACCAGAGGGAATGACATTAGGGAGAAAGGTTTGAATTTAAATGACTGATAAATGGAAGAAAGGTGAAATTATTGCTAAACAGAGGGTAGCTAATAAATGGGTGTTACAAAGTGGACAATCTAATATAACTTTGGTACCTTAAGAGAAACATGGAGCAAGAGAATATTACTCTCTCTTAGCTTTGACTCAGGTGCTGGTTGGGTGAACAACTCTTGTCAAAATCATCTCTTTTGAATAACGAATATGTAAGCAGGAGAGCAACCAACCCAAGGAGTATACCTGTAGCCTGGTTCCTCAAGATGGATCAGCAGATGGAAGCTCTGACTGTAACTACATGGAATAATACTCATGTGGCTATGTCTTTTGATTTCCATTTCACAGGATAAATCTATTACTGACAACCTGAGTTAGGAAGAAAACTATAGGAATATATATCCAGTTGAATCTAGAGAATAGTGATTAATAATAATCTAAATTAATAGTTATATTGCTATTAATTTTGATCATGAAGGTTTAAGGTACTGGGATATAACAGTAGAAGTTCATCTTTTGCACATCCCATCTATCAAAATGTTATATGTAAAAAGAGTTCTTAGCCCTATTATTGTGGTTAGAAAGCCATAAAGAGGTGGGGGGGCAATTGCGACACTAAAATTGTTGATGAAAGAAAAGAATTTCATCTAATTTGGTGGGCCCACATTCCTGAGAATGAAAAGCCAGAAATTCTATGTGGATGGCAATGGGAAGCACTAGGGCATACCCCAAACGAAGCCCATCTAGCAGTGAGGACTACCCCCAGGACTTTAGCTTGGGAAAATCAACAGTGTTAAATCCCAAATTTATTTCCTAATCGCAACAATGAAATTATTACTCAACATCAACAACAGGTTGATTCGATCAAACAGCTTTTGCCTGCTTGAAAAAAGAGAGCACTAGAATCATTAGGAGTTGGGCTAAGAGTCATTGATGAGGAGGAATTCATATTTAATGACTAAAGATATTGTGGAAGTAAAAGAAAGAAAGAAAGAGATTCCTGAAGCAAATGAGGAACCCCCAAGCCATCCTCCTCCAGGAGGAAAGGCAGGGTAACAACGGGAATGGCAACACAGCGCCGGACAGTGTGCCCTGCAGTAACAGCAGACACTAGGGCAGCGGAGTTAGGACCGGGCTGCGTTCCTGGATATCCTAATTCCAATGGAGTCTGAACCATCCCAGGCGCAGTAGCCAGAGATTCGCGAAGCACAGGAGACTTACAGTCTACCCAATCTATGAAAATTTGTGATTGAACATTCGACCTATTGAGGTGTTCTTTAAGAACTTTAGAGCCATGACTGAGTGCTAACCATTCCTTTCATGTAAAATAATTCATGGATATTGGACAAACTTTAAACAGAACTAGAGAGTCCCCCCATCCCCATGAATAAAAGATGGACCCAATTGTGGGACTTGTCTTGTTACAAAACACTATCTCTCAAACCATGTAACCATAGGAAAGGAATTTGGCTGTGTTTTCAAGAGGATTGGAACCCTGATATAACAGAGACAAGGTCTCTAACCTATATTCTTATGAGATAAGGTAGGTTTTGTTGGGAAGGACATAATAATGACACGTCATTACATCTGTTTATACTGTACTATGTATCCATGTTTCCACTGCATGATGTAATATAGAAATCATAGATAAATTTAATATTATAGAAGCTAATACAATTTATGATATTACTGAGGTGGTTGATAAAATATATTGTGACATTGAATTAAACTCCCTTCATAATGTTATCCCTATGGAGGAGAATTGGCTTAATGAATGATGATTTGTATTCTCCTTCACTCAGTAGATCTATACCTTAAAAGTGCAGATAGCTGTTAGGTCAGGGAGAGAAATAATTATAAAGTTAGTCCAAAATATAAGAAAGTTTGTACTATTCTGTGTTAATATTATTGGGTTGTTCAGCTGTTTATTTAAATCAGTACCAACCCCTTATTAGTTATTACAGATGATTGGAATTTTGTGCATTTTGATTGCCTTTGTGATTATATGATGCCTAGGGCAAGTATCATTAGGTCTTAAAAGACCTTGATCATGGGCCAAAGGGCCGCACCATGATGCTGAGGGGTGATTCCAGAAAACCTGGAATTGACCTGAGTTGTTTTTCTAAAGTACCTGGGAGGCATTGACCAAGACCTGGAATGTGCAGATTATGAGTGTTTCTTTGTAACCATGGGTCCGAGGAGTTTGAGGCCAGTTTATTCCAGCTTTCAGCATTGTTTATCAATAACAGTGACATTGATGATTTGCACCTGGTCTCTATGAGACCTCAGAGAGCTGTACTGCTGAGGCTGATTATGTAGCAAGAATATATCTGTATTACCAGCAAAGTGTAAGAAACCCCAGCTGAGACTCCAATTTGGGCTCCATGGTTTCAAGATGTTCCATGCACCTGTCACTGGGTCCTGGCCCTAGAGAGGAAGAGCATATGTGTGGCCTTTACAAAGAGAGGACATCTGGACCTCAGGCCTGGCTTCTCCAGATCCCTCATTGTAAAGCAGCCTTGGGCTGTGCTGGTGCTATTAATATAGTGGATCCTTTTCCTGCAATAAACCATAGATTTGTAAGTGTTGTCATTTTGGCTCCTGTGAGTTTTCTTTAGCCATGTCACCATTTGTGAAGTTGAAATGTAGATACTTTAGGAAAAAAGCAGTTACTGTCATAATTTCTCACCCTCGTCTCCTCCTCAACTCCCCTCAGCTCACTCTCTCTTCTGCTCTTCTCTTCTCTTTTCTCTTCTCTCTCTCCCCTGCCCCCCACACTCTCCTCTGGGACCAGAGCTCATATCTCTCACCCAGCAGAAAGCAGAGAGCCTAATGACATGCAGTGAAACTTGAGGCTGTCAAAATTGCTAGATATAAGAACTTTATTTTTTCTATAGAAGAGAAAAAACCATCCCAGGAAGTGGAGAGGTAAGGGCTTTGGTAAGAAAGGCAGTGTTCTAAGAAGAAAGACTTCAAGGATGACACAGAAGAAGAAATTGAAAATTAAGAAAGCATTTGCTTGGGGCACTTCTGAAAGCTTATGCAGTGAGGGCTCACTCCTCATGTGGCCCAAGAGGGCAGGGTCACAAAACCAATGGCATAATCCCCAATCCACTCTCCACAGTACTGGCCAGACTCTACAGAAGGTTTACAATAAAAAGCTGCCTACACCTGAATCAGGGATTAGTGTGTATTCAAAACCACCAGGAGAAGAAGAGCCCAGGGCAGGTGAGGAGCAGCAGAAAAGTTGACAATTGTCTTAGTGCCTTCCGCCAGGAGCATAGCCTGAGACAAGGATCAGTGCAAGTAATTTATCTGAGAGATGATTCCAGGAGTACTGAGAGAACAGTATGGCAAGGAAGAAAGCACTCAGAGGTGAATTGTCAAATTACCACTTTGGCTATCGAAAGTTTAATCCCACTGGGACCCTCTGGAAGCCACACCCCTCAGACTTACTCCTATTGTCGTTGCAAAGGAAGCACAAATCACGGTTTGAAGATCACTAGGTTTTTAGAGCTATGTTAATGCTTTGGTATTTCCAACCTGAGTTGCATATGCAGAGCAGTCTCATGCCTCCAGAGAAAGTTATCTGAAAAAAAAGTGCAAATGCTGGCCGGTGGGAGGCTGGTAGGTAGGAGCTACAGCAAAAAGGCCAAAGGAGACGGCAGGCTGGGCACTAACAACATCAGTTAAAACACCATGGCTTTTCTACAGCAAAGAGTAATAGCAACCATCTTCTCAACTTTTCCTTTTCTTAGGTCAATTTGTAGACAAAAAGGGAAGGAGTCTGTCTCATGGGATACTCCCTTTTGAGATTTTTTTAGGTAAAAAAAATTTTTTTTTGCGGGGGTACCTCCCTGGGTGGGAACGAACCTGGGCTGTGGTGTTGAGCGTGCCGGAGCCTAGTCACTACGCCACCAGGGAACCCCCCTTGAGATTTTTTAATGTGAGTGCTATGTCCAGCTGTTGTTATATTGTAGATTCATATCCTGGAACTGAGCCACCCAGGAAGGTACATGCCACCCGCCACCCAGTGCTACCATGGACACAAAGCTATTAGCAGAAGACTCTATGAGGCAAAGTTGGCCTAACTCGAGGTGTAAGAGTGCTCAGACTGTCTTCACACAGTGAACAGGATATGATGGAAGTCAGGGCTGGGTTTGATGAGGTGCTAAACCATCTGAGAGTTGATGTTCCAGAAGGAAGGTTAAAAAAGTGAAAAAGCTCATCATGCTCCCTGTTGCAACAAAGACTGAATGTTCTGCAAAGTCTAAAATATTTATTATCTGATTCTTTTACAGAAAAAGTTTGCCAATCCTGGGTTAAGCTCTTGGTAGGAGTTCTAAAGGTTAAGGGGACTGGGAATCCCCAAAGCCCATACACTACAGCGAGAAACCCCAGGTCCAACTCATATACTGACAAATACGTTCCAGGTTTTGCTATCCAGGTGTGTAAATTAGGTTCCCAGACCCAACTGCACCATGCAGGGGGGTCCCCCACACCAACAAAGAGTTCTCAAACACCAGCGGGGGGCCTGAGAATTCAACTCAATTCTGACACTTTCCAGAGATAACATCAGATTATAGGTTAAAAGTTCATTCCTACAAGACTGCACACACACACACACACACACACACACACACACACACACATGCTGCAGATGCCAGCTGCAAGCCCAGGTTCTCTGTGCTTCTGCCCAACTGGCTACAAATTGGAGGTTCCAATGACTCCCTCCAACTCACAATGTTAATCTCAGGTTGTTACACGTACTTCTGACCAACTGACTATAAATCAGAGGTTCCCACGCCCCTCTCCTGGGGTTGGATTAATTTGCTAGAATGACTCAAAAAACTCAGAAAAATACGTTACTTACTAGATCAGTGGTTTATTGTAAAAGGATGATAACTCAGGAACGGCCAGAGCAGAGAGATGAATTGGGTAAGGGATGTGGGATGGGACAGCAAGCTCCCAAGCCCGCTCCCAACACTCCACTGTCCCAGCCCCTCCACACCTCCACAACCTGTAAGCTTGTGGACTCGCATCCCCTTGGGTTTGTGTGCAGGCTTAGCTCCATAGGAATAACTGATTCAACCTCCAGCCCTTCTGTCCTCCCTGGAGGTAAGGGGTGTGGGACTGAAAGTTCCAACTCTCTAATCTCTGGTTGGCAGGAGGGGTCTCCCCTCAACCAGCCCTCACCCTGAGGTGCTTCTCAAAAGTTACCTCATTAACATAACACAACACAATATTCACTCTCAACACTTGGAAATTCCTAGAGTTCCCAGAGCTGTGACCCAGGAAGTATGGATAAAGACCAGATACATATGAGAAATATATTTTGTCATTCAGATGACCAAATAAGTATTTCTTATAAACTACAATACCACAGAGTGCAAAGTAGATTTATAATGACAAAAGCATGCTTCTAGAAAACCACTCTCTAATGTTAGAGAAAATATGAGATGGGTTTGAGGTCATACACCAGAGTCATTCAGCCCTATTAAGCTCAACACCCCAACCATCTAAGTGTCGCTTGGGTTGGACCATAGGCAAAGGGACAAGGCCAGACCAACCTGAATCAGACAGTTTCCTTAGTATTTAGAATGCAGTCAGTCTAGATCATTATCACATACATGTTTGATTGCAAAACCTGTGGTCTATCTACAGTTAAGGTATAGATTATAGGGAAACTAGAATTTCTAACAAAGATTGGTGGGGGTGAAAGAAAGGTTGCTCATACCCTAAGTTCTGGCAGGAATAGTACAGGGTTGCTTAAGACCAACTGTATCTTCACAGGGTTAACCCAGTATTGTGAGCAACAAGTAAGTACCCAGGCTCTAGTCAGGTTCCTACAACCTTACCTAGCACAGGGGATCTGAAGAGGGAGGCGGAGAGACTGACGGGCTTCCTTACTATTGTCAAGGGTCCCCAAGACCACCCTCAGCCTCAATAATTTGCTAGAAAGACCATCATACTCATAATTATGACTTACTACAGAAAAAGGATACAGACTAAAATCAGCAAAGGTCCAGGATCGATGAGGTGCAAGCTTCCAGACACCCCCGTCTCCCAGTGAAGTTACATGGACCATGCTTCACTCTCCCCACAATGATGTACGAAAACATGCATGAAGTATGTTGCTAGCCATAAAAAGCTCATCTGAGCCTTGGAGTCCAGGGTTTTTATTGGGGCTTGATTACATAGGTATGTAGCACCCACAAGGCTGACCTTAATTACTCAATCTCCAGCCCTCCAAAGGTCAAACTGATATCATATGGCCAAGATCTCCACCATGAATCGCATTGTTAGCATAGACTATCTGGCCCAACCAAGGCCCCAGGTAAACAAAACCACTCTACCAGGCAAAATATTCCAAGAGCTTAGAATATGTCCCAGGAACTGCTCAAGGGTGAAAACTTTCATTGAAATATGAAAGGTTTCGACAACCCAAACCTGCTGAGTTAATCCTTTCCTGCACAGGTACCTTTGGTGATTCCCCAGACCTGGATAAATGTGGAGAGATAAAGAAGTGACTGCAGGAAAACAGCAGTCAAGAGTCTGGACAGAGAACAGATTGGGGGTAGGGGGTGGTGAGTGGGGGTTGTTCTCAGCCCTGGAGAACCAGGAGCTGTGTGCTTTCTGCACATCACAGTGGGCTTTGTCCTGGACACCCATGGATAATTGTTTTCAACTGTTCTCTACATGGTCTTCCAAAAGCTCTCCACTAGGTTAAGGCCCATGAGACAGAGGCAAATAGAGCTGTGGCAGCTATAAAACCTGATGTCTTTAAACAAACAGAAATCTTTAGCAGCTGCTCCTTTAGAAATGCAAAAAGAATTAAATGCACAGACTAAAAAGCATGCAGAAAATCTAGGGCAGCTTAAAGAATCAGAAAAGGAGACCAAAAAAAAGAAAAAAAACCAATATGTGAAGAAAAATGAAAGAAGGAAAAAGTCATAAAGAAAATGCAAAATAGTCTCAGGAAGAAAAGAGCCTGATCCTTCTATTTCTCCTTCATTTCTAACTGCAAACCTACTAGAAAACCTCTGCATGGTGGTGGTTTTGTTTAGTCTCTTGTTTGTTGAAGGAGATGGAGTATGTTAGAGACCAGGATGCAGAGTCCATCATCTAATGGGTGAGGTTAGGGTTTTTGCTGTGTCGCTGTTGATATGAGCAAAATGAGTCTTGAACTCAGTGCTCCATTGCCTTATATGTGGTTTTTTTCACAGTGACTGGATGAGGCAAGATGAGGTTTATTTCTGTTCTTAGCAATACAAGCATTTGTAATGGGTTAAGTTAAAGAACCTAAACAATATCAATGAGCCTTGGATTACTGGTTACAATCCACTAAAAAAAATTATTTTAATTTACTATTAAATAGCAAATTGCTAATTGATATATAAAAGCCTCTAGATGATTAACAATTTTGATTAAAAGGGCTTAATTGTGAACTTTGGAACATGAAAGTCCATGATTATAGAACAGTCTCTGTGAATAAGTTGGTGGAGTTCCTTATATATATTTTCTTTTATTTACAGAATTTGAATTTTAGAAGTATCATAAATATTTAAGAGGAATAGACAGACATACTCATACATCAGGTGTGATAGAAAAGGAAGGGGCCTGCTACTTAAGTTTACAAAGACACTGGACACTTCAATAAATTTAAATGTATTCAAATAGAGTACCAAGAATGAAATTCTGACCTTTGCACATAACAACCAAATCTATCTTTACACAGAGCAAGAGAATGAAATACAGCCCAACATGATTCGTCGTTATTCTTCTCCTGAATGTTATCCCCCTGGCAGCCCACGTCCATGAAGGCGGTGCACCCCCACGAAGGCCACCAGGCGAGATCCCCGGGGCTGTCAGGCTGCCTTTTCTTTTCACCTCAAAGTTTTTTTTAAAACTTTGCAGATTACCACCCAGTCCCTAGAATAAACTTCTGTTTACTCCTTGTGGCAACCAACCCAGTGCCCCTTAACTGTCTTATCTACAGTGGTTACACTCACTTTGTTTATTTTTGTACCTTTATTTTGTGCTACAGACCAAGTCAGCCATGTATTTATCAGCTTCTCTCCTCTCCCCCCTTAGCATTGAAGGCTCTCAACACACCCCAGGTGTGAGGCTGGAGTTAAGAAAGTACATCAAGCAAGGGTGGCACTGTTTTTTTAACGGCAAAGCCTTGAAAGCTGACTAAGCATAAATACTGGATATTTTTGAAAAGGACTTTATAATTATGGAAGAATGTAAAAACATCTTAGCACCTCTTGGTAGTGAATTTATAATGAATGAATACAAAATAGAGTAAAGGTGAAGGAGAGTGACAAATGAGGGAATTATTTAGATTTTTAAAAAGATTATTAGCATGAATTTGCATACCATGAATAGAAAAATAATCAAGTTAACCCTCTTTTAAGTCACATCTCTCTATATAGATTTTTATCTTTATCTGATACATTTTTAAAAATCACAAGTACCACCTTGCACACAACTTCCAGCTTGTGTGCAGTTAAAACAAGCAAAAACATGTACTCGTATATGAACGTCCACCAGGATTTTGAAAAAATTGTTCAAACCTGGAATGACCAGGTTGTTGGAAGTTATCTATTATCATAAATACACACTCACATATTAATAAAATTTAATTTACTAGTGCTCATTCATAAAAAATTACTTCACAAATATAAAATATCACATGGCTGTGATCTTTCTCTTGTAATATATATATATATATATATATATATATAAATGCTGTGACTTTTCTTTCCTATTGCTTCATTCATTAAGTTTTCACACCTTTTTTACAGGCTAGATTATGATCGTTAAAGTCTAGGTGACACATATTAGTAATTCTATTGAAACAAGTGAAAAAAATTACATATTATGATATAAACCTACAGTGGACTTATAACATTCTTGTTCATGTTGTAAATTGGTCTTTACTTCTACTCACCTGCAATTTATAAGTGCACATACTTACTTTTTATTTTCAAAATACTGAAATAAATCGAGTAATTTTTAGGATAAATTTTAAAAATAAATTCTTTATTGGAATGTGAATTTAATCATTTTTTTCTTTTATATATTAAAGTATAAAACTAGATACTTTATAAGATAAACTTTCGAATCACTTTAAAAAGGAAATGAGAAATCCGTAATGTTTTAAATATCAGATAAATTTTCTATGCTCTTTAGTATATTTTAATTGAAAATGTATTTTACAAAAAGTATACAGGGGTGACCAAAAAGAAACCAGAATTATCTTCTGGAGGACAGGCCCCTTGTAGTACCGGCTTTCCCCACTAGGTGAGTGTTCTAGGAGCCCATCTGCATCAGTGTACCAGCTGGTGGTATTGTGAGAGGCTGTGTTTCCGTCAGTTAATTTTTTTGGAGACTCTTTCAACGCGTCCGTCCATTTCATGATGTGTGATTTACACGAACAACACGCAGCATGACAATCACCCACCCACGCTGCGCTTAGTGTTCAGCAATTTTTGACCAAAAATGGCATGACCCCCATGGCCTACCCACCCTATTCACCCAATCTCTCCCTTAGAGACTTTTGTTTGTTTGTTTCTCTGGATGAAAAAAGTCCTCAAAGGAAAATGTTTTGCAATATGGAGGAAGTGAAACAAAAAATGAGAAGAAGCACTAAAAGACATCAAAACCGACGAATTCAAAAATTTTTGAGCAGTGGAAAAAGCATCTCAATAGGTGTACTGCATCAAACAGAGTATTTTGAAGGTGCTGAAGTTTACACGTGTAAGAATAAATAACAATTTTTTATAAATAAATTCTGGGATTTTTTGAGTCCCCCCTCATACTACAGATAATTGTTTTGGAACATATGATACCAGAAGTTTCGTATCTATAGTTTATGATACCATTGTCCAAGATGGTGGCAATCATATATATTCTTCTTCTTTATTTTTAACTTTTATAGAGATATAATTTAAATACCATAAAATTCACCCTCTTAAAATGTACATTCAGGAGTTCCCTGGTGGTGTAGTGGCTTAAGGCTTTGTCGCTGGCACTGTCAGCACTGTGGCCTGGGTTCGATCCCAGCCAGGGAACTACCCACATACAAAAAAAAAAAAAATGTACATTCAGTGTGTTTTAGTATGTTCACAAACATGTGCAATTGAATTACAGAATATTATCATCACCCCAAAAAGAAATCCTTTACCCTTAGCAGTGACTTTTCATTCCTTCATTATCAACCAAAAGGTAAAAAACATAATTTGAAGAGATAGAGTAAGCATCATAACCAGATATGGCAGGGATGTTGGAATTACTGGAACTGGAATTTAAAACCACTATGATAAATATGTAGGCAGCCTGCAAGAACAAATGGACAAACACTAATTTGAAATGGTATCTGCACTGCCACTTTCATTGTAGCATTATTTACAATAGCCAAGATATGGAAACAACCTTAGTGTTCATTGACAGATAAATGGGAAAGAAAAGGTAGTAAATATAACTTATCTATAGAAGAACAAAGACAAAGAATACATTCAAGTTTTAAGAAACTATGCAAGCAATGAGAGAGTGGAGTGTCATATTTAAAGTGTTGAGAGAAGAACCACCAATCTTGAATCCTGTACCCTACAAAATTGTCCTTCAAAAGTGAATGAAAAACAGACTTTCTCAGACAAAGGAAAATTGAGAGAATTTGTTGCCAGTAGACCTGCCTTGCAGGAAATGTTAAAAGAAGTTTTTTAGAGAAAAGGAAAATAATATAGGTCAGAAACTTGGATCTACATAAAGGAAGAGCATTGAAGAAAGAATAGGTGAAGGTAAATTAAAACTTTCATTTTTATTCTTAATTGATCTAACACATAATAGTTTGTTTAAAATAATACCAACGATGTATTTGATTGTGTATGCTTAAGTGTATATCATATATATACTTATATGAGGGCGGTCCAGAAAAAATCCAGCCCCAAATGCCTCCATTTTTTACATTACATGGTTGGATACTTCCCAGACCGCTTTCATAGACTTATATGTAAATGAAATGAATGACAGTAATGGTAAAAAAAAGCAGGAGCAAGGAATTAGAATTATTTTGTTATATAACAAACTCATACTACCTGTGAAGTAGTGTAGTGTTACTTGAAAACGGACTTGGACTAGCTCTAAATGTGTATTATAAACACAGTTTTATAACTACAATACATACGAGCAGATTTTATTATCAGTTGATAGGTTCCATATAATCATATTAGCAATGCCAAATTTAATTTTTCCCTTCCCTTATATTAAAAGCCAAAATGAAATTCAAATTATTAAAAGTCAAAAACAAATGAAACCCCCTTCTTTCTCTAGTTACTGTTTCACCCTGATTAGAAAATTAAACTAAATTTGCAAATAAGGCAAACAAAACAAAACAAAATTAAAGTTAAAAATATTTTTTTTTAATTGTCATATACCAATGAAATTCTGTGATATTCCAGTTTTGGAAACAGTAGCACACATTTGTCATTCCTGTGTTGAGGGATGGCAAACATGTGTGTCATAGACAACTCACAAAAACACAGGAATAGGAGTACAAAAAAAAAAAAAAAAGAAAGAAAGAAAAGAAACCAGGAAAGTTCAACAGGTATGTTTATGAGAGTATCAGAACATGAATCTATGCCAATGGTTTATCTTGTTACCCAATCTATCATCAGATTCTAATTTTGCTTCCTAAATAGCTTTCAAATCCCTAGTACATAGTTTCATCTCCATTGCTGTTATCCTAGTTCAAACTATTTATTTATTTATATTTATTTATCTATTTATACCACAATAGCCTCTTTTTTTTTTTTTTTTTTTTTTTTTTTTTTTTTTTTTTTTTTTTTTTTTTTTTTTTTTTTTTTTTTTTTTTTTTTTTTTTTTTTTTTTTTTTTTTTTTTTTTTTTTTTTTTTTTTTTTTTTTTTTT
>PVJL010000195.1:299609-430111 GCA_004026885.1 Lyroderma lyra | reverse complement strand
TCACATTGCTCTTTAAGATTTTATCAGAGTCCACACGATCCTGCCTAAATAGCTCATTGCCTACTTCTTTTATTCATCTCACAAAATTCTTTCTCTAGTTCCATGAACTCCAGCTGTACTGGTCCTTCATTTCCTCTAAGCAAAAGTTCCCAATTAATTTATAGTTTGAAAAGAACTGCAAATTAATTTGTAGTTTAAAAATTGGTCCTTCCACCAATGAAATTCTTGAGATCCTTCATTTCAGTTGAGATTTTTTTCCCACACTCAACAGTCCGTGCTTTTGGACAACTTCTCTGAGCTACTGCCCCTGGAGCTTTCTTCCAGCTTTCTTTCTGCCTACCACCTCACCTCACCACAGTTAGAACAAAGCCACTGCAACCCATTTGTGATCCTATTTCTTTGTTTTAATTGTAGCAAAATGCACATCAGATAAGATTCACTGTCTAAACCCTTTTTAAGTGTACCATTTAGTAGTGTTAGGTATACTGACATTGTTATGCAAGCACTCTCCGGCACTCTCTTCATCTTGCAAATCTCATTACCGAAGACTTTCCATTCTCCTCTTTTCTCAGCTCCTAGTGACTATTCTACTTTCTGTCTCTATGAATTTGACTACTCTAGGTAGCTCAAATAAGCAGAATCATATAGTACTTAAATTTTGTTTTTTCTTGTGTGTGTGTGTGTGTGTGTGTGTGTAACTGGCTTATTTCACTTAGTTTGCATAATGATAATGTCCTCAACCTTTAACCATGTTGTAAAATGTCAGAATTTCCTTTCTTTTTACAGCTAAATAATGTCCCTTTGTTTGTATCTAACACATTTGGTGTATCTATTTATTGATGCACACTTGAGTTGCTTCTATCCTTGGCTATTGTAAATAATGCAGCTATGAACACACATACACAAATCTCTCTGAGACACTGCTTTCAATTCTTTTGGGATTATACCCAGAAGTGGAATTGCTGGATCATATGGTAATTCTGTATTGTGTTCTGAGGAATCACCATACTGTTTTTCATAGTGGCCATACCATTTTACATTCCCAGCAGTGCACAAGAGTTCCAATTTCTCCACATACTTGCCAACACTTTATTTTCTACATTTTTTTTCTATAGTAGCCATCTGAATAAGCGTGAGGTAAAATCTCCTTGTGGTTTCTTATTTGCATTTCCCTAATGATTAATGATGTTGAACATCTGTTTATGTGCTTATTGGCCATTTGTATATCTTCTTTGGATAAATGGCTATTTAAGCCCTTTGGCTATTTTTAAATTAGCATTTCTTTTATTGTTGAGTTTTAGGCATTGTCTATAGTATATTCTGGATATTAATCCCTTATCAGATAATATACTTTGCGAATGCACTCTCACATTCCATAAGGTACCTTTGTATTCTGTTGATTGTGTCCTTCAATGGAAAGAAGTTTCTTTTATTTGAAATAGTCAAATTTATCTATTTTAACTTTCCTTGCCTGCACTTTTGTTGTCATACCCAATGAGTCCTATTAGTTTTTAAATATTTTATGATAAAAATCAGAAATAAATAAAACAAAAAAATGGGAAAGAAATACAGAGTTTAAAAGATGAAAACATTTCCCAAGAGTGTCAACATTGATGCCTAATTTATTCACCTATGGTCTCATTTTTCTTGGAGCTCTATACTCCGTTTTCTTATCCATGATTATTCATCAGTGCAGACCCAGAGGAAAGCCCCATGACTGAAAATCTACTTCCATAAGTGGAGGGCAGGGAAAGGACCAAAGAAAGAGGCACACCACTCCAGTCGGGCAATTAACCGAGTTTATTAAGGGAAACTTACCTATGAGGTACATCTCGGGTGGTGGAAAGGTGAAATAGATGTCCTCTCCTCCTCCACACAGGCACTAAAGAATCATATAGAATAGAGCAGGACGAATAGGGGTACTGCTGCAAAACCTGCCCCAGATAAGGGACAATGTCTTACATGCTGATCCAGGGGCTGGGCAATGGTCTGTTCCAGAAACCAGCATGCCATGAGGCATAGGGGAGAGGTCTATCCGACAGCGCAAATCTAGTCTGTGGGTCCAGCAGAAGTCCCATTATGGAACGGTCTCCCCTCTAGAATGATGCAATTTAAATATCTAGTTCAAACCTCATTTTTCTTCTATGTGTTCTAGAGTTTTACCTCTGACAAACTGTTCAATCCTGCCAACATCCCTTCTTTCAATTTTAAATCTAAATTAACACTCGGCTTCAAGCCCTGCTGTTGTATTTGACTCTATAGCGGTGTTTCTGGTTGAAAAAGGACAAGGCTCCTCTGGGACTTCTCATCACAAGCTCCCACATATCCCACTAACTGAGGGTCACAGCTGTATACAAGCCAACGTCCTTCCTTCCTGAATTCCACTGCTGGTTTCCTGACTCACTTTCCTGTTTGGGCTCCAAAGAGCAGCTGCATTTTAACTTGCATGCCATAAAGCTTATTTGATTGCTTCCTTTTTCTTCAGAAAGTTTCTATGGGTTCTCTCCTTAGAAAATAGTTTTTCTGATGTCTGGCTTCTCCTTTGTCCAACCTAGGCATCTGGGTCAGCCAGAATCAAAATAGTGCAGTCAGGCTGGCAGGATTCAGCGAGCAGATACATGAAGGGCATCATGTAAGTGAGTAAGACAGCACAGCAACAGTAACGAAGGGGTGAATGGCATCTACATGCCAGTGAAATGGCCTCCCAATTAGAAAACCAGGTTTGACTTAAATGGCACCATCATCTACCCAATTGCCCAGCCCAATACCTGAATGCCAATTTTAACTCCTCTCTTTCTCTCAACCTATTCATATTCAATCACCAAGTTTTCTCAGTTTACCTCCTCAATACATCTTAAATCCATTCCCTTCCATTCATCCTCACTATCAATTCAATTCAGGCCACCATCATCTCTCACTTGGCTTTTCTTTTGACATGCTTTTGCACAATGAGGGAGGAAAAATAATTTTCCCTCTATACTTCTGAGTTCTTGGCTAACACTCCCTGTAATAAAAAAACAGATTAACAAGAGAAAAACAAACAGAAGTATATTAACACCTATGCCTCACGTCCACATGGGAGATACCCAGGAGACATGAGTAAAATTCCAGGGATGGCCTAAGCCACTACCTTAACACATTGCATACTGCATAGAAATCTCTAAGACATATGCCAGGGACCGCACGTTTTGGGGCAAACTGCACGTTATTTAAATCATCATAACTACAGATCATAATTCACTTTAGGTGCGTGAAAAACGAGAAAACTCGTGAGCAGTACGAAATGTGTTAAATACCATTTTCCACTAAAAACAAAGAGCAGCTGTTGAGGTGATGGAGTGGGAGGAAAGGCAATTTATAGGAAAGTAAGAAGAGGAAGTGTTCAATAAGCATACCCTTCCTTGTACCAGCTGAAAAAGTTAAGTCTGATAACAGCTCTCTTCCTGGCACAGGCCCCCTTTGTAATGGAAGTTTCATTTATAAGTGTAGAAGTTACTAAAGAGTATAAAGAGTAACTTCTACTCTGTTTTCAGAGCTTCTTCTGGGTCTGCAGTTTCTCAAAAACCTCAGTTCAAAATAATCTTTATGCCAAAGAGGCATGATTTAGGGTGACACATTCAGCTGCTTTTCAGCAAAAAGATGTTACTGATTACAGATCAATCTGATTTTACTTTTTTTTACAGTGAAAAACATACTAACCACTATCTATTGAGCTTCCACTATGTGTGAAGCTTTAGACCAGTGACATTTCACACATTGTCTTATCTCAGCTAAACCTCCGAAAATCCTGTGAGAAAGGATCATTAGTCTCATTTTACAGATGAGGAAAATAAGGCTCAAAGAAGTCAAGCAACTTGTCCAAAATGGCTTCCATGTCCACGTCATGGAAGCAAAATTGAAATCCATCTGTGACTTCCAAATCTACTTCTCCTTGATTACAAACACATACCTGTGATTTCTCTCTTGCCTGTCAAGTGACATTTAAAAGGACGCAATTTGGTAACAAGTTTGATGTCTTTCATTCAGGGGAGTACAGTGGCCCACGAGCACCCTTTCCAAGGGATTTTGTACAAGAAGGAGTTTTATAGAATGTTAGAGGCAAGGCGGAAACAGGGCATGATTGGTTAGGAGGTCAGGGATTTCCTTAGAATGCTGGCAAGTTCTATTTTTTAGGGTAAAGTAAGCTAGCTAAAGGTGATTTGGAGATTGTGATTGCTGTAAGTTAAGCTTCCTTGATAGCTGCTTCCCATAAGTGCAGGCTGACTTAGTTTTAGATTTGTGATGTGGCCCAGGCCACTGTGACAGCCTCCATTTTGTGGGCCCTGATACCCAAATTAACTGCATCATGCCCCTAAAGAGTATACAACTCAAAACCTGAGCTAAATGAAAACAAACAAAAAACCCTCTTCCCTAGGCTCAGAAACCAAAATCCTATGTGGTAGCCTTATACTTTTTAATAACTTGCCTCTCTCTTTCTACCTGGTGTCCACTAGGGTTTGGCTGTCTATGGTTCATAGGCCATGGTTTGGTCTCTGAGCTATAAGAATATTTCTATATATTGTGTTATACATATTCATATATACATATGAATATGTATGTGTGTGTGTGTGTGTGTGTGTGTGTGTGTATATGTATATATATGTCTCCATGCCCATATCCCCATTTCCAGCACAGAACTTCTAGAATCCCAGGAATTTCTAAAGTTATAAGAGCACTGGGAGAATCTTTTTTTTTAATATTTTTAAATTTTTTAATATATTTTTTATTTTTCAATTACAGTCAATATATTTATAGTTGCAGGTGTACTAGTGATAGACATAGTGATTAGACATGTAACTTTCAAAGTGATCGTCCCAATAAATCTAACCCATCTGACACCATACATAGTTATTACAATATTATGGACTGCATTCCTTATGCTGTACCCTACATCTCCATGACTATTTTGTAACTATCAATTTGTACTACATAATCCCTTCTCCTTTTTCACCCATTCTCCCAACTCCCCTCCCATCTGGTAACCCTCAAAATTGTTCTCTGTATCGATGAGGTTTCTATTTGTTTATTTTGTTCTTTGGATTCCACATATAAGTGAAATTATATGACATTTGTCTTTCTTAGTCTGATTTATGTTACTCAACACAACCCTCTAGGTTCACCCATGTTGTTTCAGATGGCAAGGTCTTTTTTTTTTTTTTTTTATGGCTGAGTAGTATTTTATTGTACATATGTGCCAACTCTACTTATCTATTCATCCATTGATAGACACCCAGATTGCCTCCATCTCTTGGCCAGTGTAAATAGTGCTGAAATGAACATATGGATGCACATGTCCCTTCCAAGTAGTGTTTTGGGTTTCTTCAGATAAATACCCAGCAGTGGGATTACTGGGTCCTGCTTTGTCTCTTGTTATAGCATTTGTTTTAAAGTCTGTCTCATCTGGTATAACAATTGTTACCTCAGCTTTTTCTTTTTTTTTTTTCTTATTTCCACTTTCATGAAATATCTTTTTCTATCCCTATACTTTTCATCTGTGTGTCTTTCAATCTGAAATGAGACTCTTGTAGGCAGCATACGTAAGGGCCTTGTTTTCTTATTCATTCCGCCATCATATGTCTTTTGATTGGAGCATTTAATCTATTTACATTTAAAATAATTGTCAATAGATATGTAGATATTGCCATTTTATTTTAATATATATATATATTTAATCTTTTTCTTCTCCCTCAAGAAGTCCTTCTAACATTTCTCGTAATACTGCTTTGGTGTTGATGAACTTTAGCTTTTTCTTGTCTGGGAGGATCTTTATCTGTCCTTAGATTCTAGATGATTTGCTGGATAGAGAAATCTTGGCTGTAGGTCCTTGCTTTTCATCACTTTGAATATTTCTTGCCCATCTCATCTGGCCTACAAAGTTTCTGTTGAGAAATTAGCTCACAGTCTTATGGGAGCTCCCTTGCAGGTAACCAACTTTTCTTTTGCATCTTTTAAGCATTCTCTCTTTAAGATTTGGCATTTTAATTATGTGTCTGGTGTGGGCCTCTTTGGGTTCACCTTGTTTGAGAGTCTGCACTTCCTGGACTTATATGTCTATTTCTTTCACCAGTTTAGGAAAGTTTTGTCATTATTTCTTCAAATAGGTTTTCAATTTCTTTTTCTTTCTCTCTTCTCCTTTTGGTACCCTTATGATATAAATGTCGGTACATTTGCTGTTATCCCAGTGGCCCCTTAAACTGTCTTCATTTGGGGGGGTCTTTTTTATTTTTGCTGTTCTGATTGTGTGTTTTCTGCTACCTTGTCTTCAAAATCACTGATTCGATCCTCTGCTTCATCTAATCTACTGTTGATTCCCTCCATTCATTTTAGTTGTTGTATTATTAATTTCTGACTGGTTCTTTTTATATTTTTTCTCCATTTTTACATTTCCTATCTCTTTGTTGAAGTTATCCCTGAGATCATTGAGCATACTTATAGACAGTGTTTGAACTCTGTGTCGAATAGATTGCTTATCTCCATAATGTTTTGGGGAGTTTTGTTTTGTTCTTTCATTTGAGATGTTTCTTTGTCTTCTCATTTTGGCAGCCTCCTTGTGTTTGTTTCTATGTGTTAGGTAGGGCTGCAATGTCTCCTGGTCTTAGTATAGTGGCCTTATGTAATAGGTGCCCTATGGGGCCCAATGACACGCTCTCCCTAGTCACCAGAGCCAGGTGTTCCAGGTACGTCCCTTGTGTGTGTCGTGTGCCTGCCTGTTGTAGTTGAACCTTGGTTGATGTTTGCATATCGGTGGGAGAAATTGATCCTTAATCGATTGGTTGTGAGGGCTGTCTGTGACTACAGTGGAGGAGCTGTTGTGCAAGGGCTTACCCAACAGAGCAGGATTCACTTTAGTAGGGCTCTGGTGCCTGCCCAGTGTGTCCTTTGGGTGTGTCATCCTCAGAGGCAGCTAGGTGGTGCTCCAGCTAAGTCCAGAGCTGGCAACTTGGTGTGCAAGCCCTGGGACCTCCAGGGAGGGACCGCACCACAGGCCAAGCTCAGCTGTAGCCCATGCCCAGCCCAGGGCCACCTGGCATAAGACACAAAGGAATCTGCACATGGCTACCACCTGAGCTGGGTTTGGAGGCATGTCAAGAGGCCAAGTCATAAACCAAGGCTTGCTGGCACTAGTGCTGGGCCTGGGGCTGCTCAGCAAGAGGTATAGGAACCATCAAGGCTCGCTGCTGGTGGTTAGGGCTTTGTAAACTTGAGAAATTTCTAAAGTCTGCAGCATGAGCCAAGACAGGCCATTTGTATGGAAAAGCCACTAGAAGTGGCTTAAGTGAGCCAAAAAATTGGTTGGAACAGTGTCTCAGGGAATCACCAGGGCAGGGCAGATGAATGGTATTAGCCAGGTTGATGGAGACTCAGATATGGTGCCCACCTGCGTCTGTAGGTTTGGAGATGGGAGAGCTCAACAAAGAAACAATGGGTTCTGCTCCTTCTTCTGGGAGAAAACTGCTCCTCCAGTCATCACCCTGAAGCCAGACAATTCAGTTCCTTCTTCTATGTTCCTGGTACCTTTCAAGCTGCTGCACCACCACTAGAGCTCAGAGCAAGTGTGTCTGTCAGTGAGTAAGTTTGTGCACCAATGCTTTAAGAGGAATCCAGCTGCCCCCCATTTCATCCAGCACAATCTCTATGGTTTTCACAGCCAGGAGTTGTGCCATTCCTCTTCCCAGCACTGGAACCCTGTGCTGGGGAGCCTGGTGTGGGGCTGGGACCCCTCACTACTTTGAGGGGAACTTCACAGCAAAGATATACCTCCTAATTTTTAACTGCCACATGCCAGTGTAGGACCAACTCATCCTGTCTCCACACCTCCTATCAATCTCAACATGGCTTCCTCTGTATGTTCTTAGTTTTAAGACTTCTGTTCAGCTAGACATCAGGCAATTCTCAATGATGGTTGTTCTGTAGTTTAGTTTTAATTTTGATGTAGCCTTGAGAAGAGGTAAGCAGAGTGTTTATCTACTTCACCATCTTGACTAACATTTTGGAAGCATCTTTTGTTATAGTATTTTGGGTTTTGTCATTGGCTCCTGAAATAACTCAAGCCATAAAGGTGAAAAGTGTCTTGTTAACATAACAAGCCTCTTACAACCACACTAAGTTTAAGTTAATGAGGTGACTTTTAGAGAGCCCCAAAGGATGGGAGTTGGTGTCCAGGAGAACCAAACTGATGATTAGAAGACTGAAATTTTCAGTCCTACCTAACCTCAGAAAAGGAGAGAAGGGCTGGAGGTTGACTCAATCACAAATGGCCAATGATTTAATCAATCATGCCTATGTGACGGAGCTTCTATAAAAACCCAGGATAGGGTTTGGAGAGTTTCTGGGTTGGTGAACATGTGGACATAATAGAAAGGTTGGCACGGCATCAGAGAACATGAAAGCTTCATGCCCCTTCCCACATACTTTGCCCTACACATCTCTTCCATCAAGCTGTTTTCCTTTATAAAAAACCAGTGATCTAGTAAATAAAATGTTTCCCTGAGGTCTGTGAGTCGCTTTAGCAAATCAATCAGCTGAAGTACAGGCGATAACCTGGACTTGCCATTGGCATCTGAAGTGGGGGCATGGGGAAGTGATATAGGACTGAGCCCTTAACTGGGAGATCTAATGCCATCTCCAGGTGGAAAGTGTCAGAACTAAATTGTAGGACATCAAGCTGGTTTCACAAATTACCTGATGTGTGGAAAACTACACATGTAGTGTAGAAGTGACATATTCTGTGAGTAGAATTTTTGAGAATAGATGAGACACACAAGAAGAGTTTCCCTTTACACATATTTACACAGTTGAAAAAAAATCAAAACTATTTCATGACACATGAAAATTATATGAAATTTGAATTTCAGTATCCATAAAGTTTATTGGAACACAGCCATGCTAGCAGTAATATGCATGTTGTCTATGACTACTTGCACACTACAATAAATTGAGTAGCAATGACAGAGATGGCTCACAGAGCACAAAAATATATAGTATTTGGCTGTTACAAAAAGTTTGCCAACCACTGTTGTATGAGTATACTCCTTGACTAGATACATTTCTTAACTTAAGCAGACTTTCAGTATCAGCTCATGACATGCTTAGCTCTTTATAAGTTTTTCAAAACTGCACAGGGAGAAATTAGATAACTTGCTCAAGGTGTAAGGCTTTCAAAAAGCAGACAGAATTCAAAGTTGACAAACTAGAGACCCAGCTCTAAACTACTATGCTATATTGCCTCCCTAGGGGAACCTAACAATTTAGTAACGTCAATGTCAACTTAAAACTCTAGGTGCTGTTAAAATCCTCAGAAACAGCCTTAAGTAAGAGGTATTGCTGTAGGACAGTTCTCCCCTAAAGAGTGAGAAAAATATTTAATGGCTTTATTGAATACCTTTCACATACTAACTACCATGGAAGACATGTCATTTAACTCCCATAATATCCTAAAGAAGAAATCAAAATCCAATGTTACAAATTAGGAAACTAAGAGCAAAAATTAAGTTTCCTGATAAATTCAGACCTAGTATACCAGTGGGGTGGTGGTGAAGTGCTGAAATTTAGACTAGGAGCTCAGATTTGCAGAACTGTGACCTTACTTCTCTGTGTCTCAATCAAAATCTAAGTTGCTAACACGCCCCCACATTTCCATTCCCAGAAGGGGAGAAAAACTGTGTCATTACAAGATTACTCAGTCATTTCAGGTATAAAATGTAGTAACCAAAGCTGCTCAATTTCATAAGTCATCAGGAAAATGCAAATTAAAACCAAAAAGTGGGGCCACTATACACCACACATTACCACTAAAACAAAAGTCAAATAATACCAAATGTGGATGTGCAGCCACTAGAATTCTCACTGACCACTGGTAGCAGGGTAAACTGGTGTAACTAGTTTGGAAAATTGCTTGGTAGCATGAATGATGGGTGGTGCCGCTCACAAGAAGTGATTGTTGAATTTTAAAGTTGTGAGCCTGGTGGTTTCACATCGGTAGCCTGAAATTGGACAGAATCAGAGTATTTACACCACAAGAACTGGCAAAGGTTAGAAATCAGCATTCACCCCATAGCCAGTTGTTGAAAACTTACCAGCACACTATTGGGGAACATACACAAAGCTCCACATATATTAACACATCTCCTAAGGCTCAGCAAATCCATTTCTAGGTATGTACACTTTAGAAATGTGTATGTATTGTAGAACAAAAGCCATGTACAAGTGTTCATCACAGCACTAAATAACCTTAAACTGAAAACCCAAATATCCATAAATAGAATTAAACTGTCATGTTCGCTCAATGGAATACTATGTAGTAATAAGAACATGCAACTAACCAGATGGATCCCACAAAATGCTGGGATAAAAGAAGACCAAGTAAGGGCGCATACTGCATGACTGACCTCATACAAGTCAACAGACCGAATTAACTCTGGTGTTAGAAATCAGGGAGCTGATTACTTGACAGGGAGGGAGAGCAACGAATGATGGCATGAGACAAAAATGTGGGGTGCTGGTACTGTCCTTTTTTCAATCTAAGTGTTGGTTATATAACTGTGTTTATTCTGTGAAAATTCATCAATAAAAAGGTTGATTTAAAAAATTAGTCACTTCCACAAATGGACATCCATATACAAAAAAAAAAAAAAATTAAATCTCATACGTTATGCAAAAATGAATTAAAATGGATATTTTATATCTAAAAGAAAAACATGAAACAACTTTAAAAAGAAAACAGACGAAAATCTTCACTGGGAATAGGCAAAGAGTCAGTCCTTAGACATAACCTAAAAACATGATAAAAAAATTACATCAACAAAATTAAACACTTCCACTGTGAAAAATACTGTTAAGAGAATGAAAACACAAGCTATAAACTGGGAGAACATATTTGCAAATCACATATCTGACAAGGAATTTGCATCCAGAATGCATTTCTTGGTTTTCATAAAATTACTGTAGTTACATAAGATGTTACTATTAGGGAAAGCTGATTATTTTTTATAAGCTTTTGTGAGTCTGTAATTAGTTAAAACCAAGAAAGGTCAATTTAAAAAACATTATTGGTACTTTTATCTACCAAACTATTTTTCCACATCTTTGACCACATCATCCTAAGTGTATTTTAACACAGAGTTAATGGGGGTAAACTGATAAGCTTTTACAGAGAGAAATTTGCCTAATCCAAATCAAGTTATTAGAATGTGCAACCATTTGACAAAGAAATTCCATCACTAGGAATTTTTCCTAAGAAAATAACCAGAGATAATATATAAAAATCTACACATAATGATTTTCTTCACAGTTGTTTATAACAGTGAAAAATTGAAAAAAACTTAAAAACTAAAAACAAGTGGGGACCAGTTAGTATGATATACCCAGAAGACAGAATATGATATAGTCACAAAAAATTAAGCCATAGAATAATATTTATTGACATGGGAAATGTTAACAATATACTTCTATATGAAATATCAAGATACAAAACAGTATATACAGTTTAATACCATTTTATGGAAAAAAAATAGCATATGTACAAAATCATGCATAAGAAAAAAATAGAAGGATGTGCATACCAAATGTTATTAACAGTTATATCTAGCTAGTGAGGCAATTACACAATTTTCCCAATAAATTTCACCTTCCCTACAAACAGTATCTGCTTCAAGCTATTCTTTCTTCATTGTGATTAGTTTGATATAGCTCTTTTCGAATAGGCTCTGTTTCATGATATATACCTCCCAATCATACTGCTGTTCCCATTTAAAAAGTAAATGCTACCTGCTCTTATACTCTGGCACATAAAGAAGATTTTTAACTAATACAATGTACTATAAAATATGCCACAGCATAGTTTTGGCTATAGAAAATTATTATTTAGAGAAGTTGAGATAAATTTTAAATAGAGAAAAAAGGTACTATCATTAGTTAAGAGTCCATAATGGTAGAGTGTGAAATAATTCAGGTTCCAGAATTGGAGACTTTTAGATCTCTCCTTACTAACTCACTGACTGGGCAAAGATGATTAATTCTTTTACAGAAAGCAGTAATAGAATTGTTTTTAAATAAAGGAAAATGAGATCCCAGATATGAAAGTTTTCTATGAAGACTTAAATAAATATTAGATAAAACAGCAAGAAAGAAATTCAAATGTGGTGGTGCAGAAAAATTGACTCACATTTATTTTTCTGCAGCATCAAAGTCTTACTGTTTATCTTCTACCACAGGTTTGATATGCAAAATTATTTTAATGTTAATTCATGGTCTTTAACTTCAATTATTTTAATACATAGGACATACTTAATTTTTCATGAAATCTGGGGGTCCCCTTGTGGTGTAGTGGCTAAGCTTCGGCACTCTCAACACCGCGGCTTGGATTGGATTCCCAGCCGGGGAACCACCAAAACAAAACAAAAAATTTTTCATGAAATCTGAGATAAATGTTGTAAATACACGTATGTCATCTTCTGATGACTCTTGATAACTGGCAATATTAAACACACAACAAATGTACTTTAGATTTTTTTCTCAGAATCCACCCTAGTATAAAGCAATTTACTAGATGCTTATTAAAAATAACAAGGATGTTGATTTTTTTTAAAGGTAAAACATCAGAGAATAGAAAAAAATGTCTGTGTCCACTTTTCTCTGATGTTTCCCATGCTCCAGCACCATCCCAAGTTGCCTCCTAATTTCTGTTCCCTCTCAATGGGAGGGAATATTAAATAAATCTGATCAAACATTTAATAACTGTAATCAATCTGAAAGGGAATAGTTAAATGACTTGTTACATCTCGAAGGTAAATTTATTGTCTAGATGCCTAGAGGTAAATCTTACAACTTGCAGATGAAAGAAGGAACACAAAACACTGACAAAAAGGAAGATTTGGTAAGAATGGGGAAAAAGAGAAATTTTCTGTTTTTCCAATCAGAGGGTTTGCTCCTTCCCTCCACACAAAGTCATGGAATTGAGCAGGATGGCTGGAGTGCTCATGGGAAACATGATTCCTATTTATTTAACACACAACATATTCTTGCCCTGCAACAGTGTCATTCTGTCATCACTCTCCCAGTCTATATATGTCCTTTTAACCACAGCATAGCTTCTAGTACAGTTCTAATTCCTCGATGAAGATCATAAGAAAGAAACTTCCAGGTTGTTAAAAGAAACAAGAATAATACACCAATATATTTCAGAGGTGGAAGGAGACTACTGACACTCCACATTTATTGCTTTACATTACAAGAATTAAACAAAAAAGGCAGAGGCTAGAAAATCACGTTTTGAATTTCACAGTCACCAATGTGTGGCAAAATTGAGGCATAACACTTATGCTAACAAATATGTTAGATGAATTACTTCAGCACATAATTGCAGATGGATACTCCTGGATTTTCATTTACTCAATCCATGACTCAATGATGAACACTATAAAATGAAAGGTGACATATTTATGAACTAAAACCACAAGAAGAAACTCTCTAAGATCAATCTTCAGTGAGCTCCTATTCCAATAAGCCATAAGGAGCAGTAAAAGGCAGTATTCATTTAACAAAATGAGAATCCCAATGACAAGAAATCAGGTATTTATATTCCTCCAGAGACACTTTCTCCCCACCTAACAAAGGCACTTGACATGTACTGAAATGGACAGTTAATTCAGGTACTGCCCTGGGCAACTGTTACCTTCCTAAAATTAGGTGAAGTGGTGATTAAGTTTGAATTAATTCTTCCGAATCAGCTTGAAACACACATAAATATATCCGAAGTTCTCTATTTTTGGCAGATGATATAACCGAAGAGGAAAAGATAATGTTGGTGTCCACGATGAATTGGCTGACTTAAACAGTCCAGGATTCCCTCTCTGCACAATATACTCTTTGATAATGGTGGAATTTGTAACTAATTATAGGCAAATTAACCTTTCATAGTTTTGGGTATTAATGGTCACTCCTCTTCTTGTCCTTTCTTACTTTTTTGTTCTTTCCCAAAGCCTTAGATGATTCCTCCTAAAAAAGAAAAAAGTCAATGCACTATCTTTTCATTTATATGAAGATAACTGGGATTGGAACCTTAAATCCAATCATATAAACATAATAGTGAAAATATAATTACTTCGATAGGTGTCATCTGTTTCATAGGGCACTTTCACTTTTAGTTTATTTAAATATTTATAAAACAATCAAGGAAAACACTCATTTATCTAACAGATTTATGGTTGAATAATTTCAATATTTAATCTATTGTCCAATTTTCAAAGTAAGGCAGCAGGGTTTAAATATAATAGATATGAACATACTTAGAAAATATGAAATTTAAAAAATCCTTAAAGTATAAAGGAAGAAGTTGTCCAGAGGCATGCCATGGGAAAGAGGACATGCTCTTGACATTAACAGAAAATGTTAGAATTTTATAGATGTTTAAAGAGCACCTAATTCACTTAGAATTAGCTGCAACCCCTCCGAGCCTCAATTTTAGGGAGTGTAAACTAATTTAGTCTTTAAGGTTTTTATAAAACTCTATGAATCTATGAAATTAAGGTTTGAGGAGATGAAGTCATCTACCCAGGTCATACAACTGGCCAGTCATGCAGTTTTGACTAGAATGTCAGTCTCCAGTTTCCGAGTCCAAAGGTCTTTCCAACGCACCACACAAATTCTGACTCATTCTTAATTCTATCTTTCCTCTTTAAGTTCACAGGCAATGGTGAGAAACTCTCTAGATAAAATATCAATAACCACTTACTGGTGAATTTGTGTAGTTCTTCTCCACTAGTATGTTTCTGGCACAGTTGTTGATATGTTTAAAGCGATCTGGTCCTAGCAGAATCCCTCCATACCAGCGGGATACTACCACCATGACATTTCTCACATTCAAAATCTGTTATTTTCAGAAGCATAATTAGATACATATAGAGACCTGTACAAATCTGAGTTTTAATAAGAATGAAATAACCCATATATAAAATTGCACATAAAATTTCCCTGACTTTAATGGCAGAACCACATGAATGACCAGAGTGAGATTACTAACAATTCAGGGGATAGAATGTTATAATGAGAAGGGAATTTGTAAACAAACACTGCGCTCCACAGTGTCCTCACATTCCAAACTTTGGGGCAATCAGGCAGAGTGAAGGGGAGATCATGCAGGTAGGGTTCCAGTTCTTGGTGATTCAATCAGAAAAGCTGTTGAGGCAGGCTTTTACTCCTAGACCGAACAACAACACAAACCCTACTTCTGAACGAACTGCTAAAGCAAACTGGGGCTGCATGGGTAACTGCTGGTGCCTACCAGTAAGGTTTTGGTATGTCTCAATTTGGTATGTGTCAAAAGCTGCCCTTAACGTGAAGTCCACCAGGCTACAGGCCTGACCCATACACAGAGTTCCTATCAAGGGAAGGGCCTGGTTAGAAAATAAACCTCCACATACAGTAGCAGAAGAAACTATAGCAACTACCTTACGAAAAAAAACAATCCATTTTTAACACTAATGGACAATCAATGATCACCAGACAGATGAAGAAAATCCAGCAGCATGAAAGAGAAAGGACAAGATAAACAAACTAAAATGGACCAGGAAAAATTTAAGATTGAGAACATCTTAAAAAAAAAAACCTCTAATTACTACTATATTCAGAGAAACTTTAAAAGATACTGCATCAATAAAACTTAGAACAGCACACTATGAAAAAAGGAAAAATACAGAAAAAGAACTCCTTGACAATTAAATACACGGTTGCTAAGAAAAGTTTCTAATTCAATAGAAATTTTGGAAGACAGCCCAGAAAATGTCTCAGAACATAAGGCAATGAGATGGACAACTTAAAAAAAAAAAACATTTGGGATCTACCCAGAAGGTCCAATACCCAACTAATAGAAATTTCACACAGACGGAACAGGGAAAACAAAGGAGAAGAAATTGTCAAAAAACAAAAAGCAGTTTTTTCAGAGCTGAAAACAATCTTCCATTGTCTATGACTAAAAGAACTTGAAAGCACATTTATTAACCCTTTGTTTTCTATCCCACGTGAAATGGTTAAAATTTTCTCTCAGTCAGTGTTTAAAAATTAACTACTAATTAAACCAAATATATCTCATGTTATATGGTCTGACTGATTTACTTATTCTTAAATGGAGCTCTGTTGTGTTGAGAAATTTTATGGCTCATAGACCAGGATTAACAGGGTTGAAGTTATACTTACCTCCATGAGATGGAGAAGACGCCCACCAGCTGCTGTTTCCCCATCATCTTCACAGTCCTGTAAGAAGGTCTGTTTATCCTCACAATATATTCTAGAAATACATATAACAGTGTTACACTTTGAAACCTCAAAATATTGTAACAAAAGTTACTCCTTCATATTTATGGCAATCAATTTATTTCCAAAACTAGCACATTTGTTTTTTTTAAAAAATCCTTCTGGAACTATAGATTAGATATATTTTCACTGATAATTTACTGTCCAGTATGTTTATTTCAGAACGCTTGGAATCAAGGTGTCTTCTTTAAATCAGGAACACTGCAGTTATAAGAAGGTGAGTTTACACCTCTGAAACTTCCCCCACTTCATTTAATCTTGAAGTTATATGGAGAAGTCACTGAAAAACATTTATTGAGAATATACCATATAGAAGCATTACATATAATAGGCACAATGAAATGATATAAAAGTGGCATACTCTTATCTTCAAACACCTTAAGATCTAGTGAGAGACAGAAATATATAAAAAGAGATGGAGGTGATAAAACCAACAAAAGTTAGTATTTTATACTTTTTCACATCTTATTCTAGCTATCAAATATTTCTGTTATCTTCCCCATTTTGAGTAAGATTTATAATATTTCTTTTTCTCTATAATTTACCCCTGGATAGTTATTAATATCAGAGATAAATCATGGCATTTTTACCCATTTAAATTATCTAGAAAGTCAACATTTGGAATAATAATGTAGATCTTTATAGTAGAGTAAGTTTGACAAATAAGTATAAAAAGAAAACAGGGCCAGTTAAGGTATGCCATCTAGTGGATTTCTTAGGCTCCTACAAATGTACCATCTAGGATTTGGCAAATGTAGCCAGATGCTAGATACTACCTTATCTATACACCGAAGTCAATAATATTAATTTTATTACTGCAATAATATTCATTCATTCATTCATTCATTCATTTACTAAATATTACTGCCCACCTACTATGACCAAACTTCATTATTATTTAGAGTTGACTTCATTTGAAGAAAAGAAAGTTATTACTACTCAAAATTTTACATGGCAAATTCAAGGCAAAAAGGAGTTAGTGGCTGGTTTATATTAGGGTTGTAATTATAATCTAACACCATAATTTTATGGAACAAATGAAGAAAATTTGACTATACGGTATAAATCAGTACTGTTAGGTTCTTCTTTTTTTTTTTTTTTTTTTTTTGGCTTTTTGGTATGTGGGTAGCTCCCTGGCTGGGAATCGAACCCAGGCCGCAACACCGACAGCGCCAGCGCCTAAGCCTTAAGCCGCTACACCATCAGGGAACTCCCCAGTACTGTTAGGTTTTTAAAAAAATGAAACACCACAGACATTTTCACTAACCCTTTCCTCACAGGCCAGGAAGATGATGATGATCTGCATCTGATAGCCATGTGTACTAGTAGCCTGAAGAGTGCCCCATAACTCCAAAGGGGGAACATAGCCCCAGAACCAGGAAGTAACTTTAAAAGGACCCTAAGCATTCAAAATACGCAACACAAAGTCCATGTACCAAATAAAGGTCGTTTACTCACAAGAACTTAAAGATCCAAAAATGTGGGGTCTTAAATAGACTAACTGGCACATTACTGAATTTTTTGATAGCAAAATCAATATTATGTACAGCTATTGTTAAATGTGCAGCCTCATAGCCATGTAGGAATAAAATAGAGATAAATGAAATTAGATTATCAAATTCAGATTTTCCACTTAACAATTTTGTTTTATCTGGAAAAAATTAAACCTCTCTATGGTGGCAGAATTGCTGAAATAATGAGAATTAACTCTTGGAAAGTACTTGGCACAGAGTAGGTGCTCAGTAAACACAGGGGATGAATGAATGGTAACTATTAACACTTTTAAGCACATCCTAATTACTGAGAGCAAGCACAATCTAATTCCTCATTTTCATACTGGTGATGCTAACTCCTAAGAAAACATCAAAATTCTGTCCAGTGATACTTTGGAAAAAATTTGGCAGTATTTATCAAGAGTTTCAAAAATGTTCATACTTTTTTAAAATTCTGTAAGACTTCTACAAATCTATTCTTTCTTCTTTTTTAATTACATCCCTATTGCATTTATAAAAAGAATCTGAAGCAACCAGAACCTATTCCAAAGAAATAATCTAAAACACAAACAACTATGTTCATAGGACGATCCTTCATAATGGTGAAAAACATGAAAAACTAAAACAAAAAGGAAATGGTCGTATAAATTGTGGCCTGGAGCCTCAAACAAACATGACACAGTCATTAAAATAAAGTTTATAAAACAATTATAACAATACGTAAAATGCTTTTGTTGAATTAAGAAAAAAACAGGATACTAGGGTAAAGCATTGAAAAGATACACTTTGCATAGAAAAGACAAAATGTATGAAAATATTATTGGTTACATTTAATGGAAGAAATACGACTAATTTCCCCTCTGACTTCTCCGCAGTTTCCAAATACTCTACACATGATTATTCCTTTCATAATGGAAAAAAATGCTTTAAAGTTGTTATTTTTTAAAACATGCATCAGTTTCTCCCATTTTTTTTTTACAAATTGTACATTCCTAAAATTGTGATGCTTACTCACCGGTATGCATAGATGTTGTGGGTGGCACTAGCTATTTTCTTATTCTCATACAATTTGGCAAGAACCATTTTCACCTTAAAAACAGCAGGAATAGAAATAAATTGATGTATACTTTTTATTTGCTCTGTAAACAAAAATCTAGAAAAATATCTTAAATAAAGGTAACATAAATACTGTTGTACTGAAACAGTTATTTAAAGAATTTTCTAAACTTTAAAAAAACCATTTTCAAAGTTTTCTCTCATTTTAGGGGCAGAGACTGGTACTCTCAATTGGTATGTAAATGGCATACCTGGTATTTCTGAACACCAATTACCAACAAATATTTGAGCACTATGTTAAAGGTACTCGAACATGAACAAATTTTCCTCATGCAGAGAATTTTAAATGCAAATAAATGTAAAAATGAGCTCTAAATATTTACCAAATTTATGTATCCAGTATGACAGGTACAAAATAATGCACCTATCATATGTTCCAAATATTATAAAACCAACTCTCTCTGTGAGTCATGTAAAGTTCATAATGGAGATAACACGAGCCAAGTCTTGAAAGATAAGTAGCAATTTTTCTGCATCAAAAGGGAAGAGGGCCAGGAGAAGCCATTCCATTGAGAAGAAAGAGAATATGCAGATGTACCAGATTTTGCAAATAACAATAAAGGATGTTCAGTTAAGTTGGAATTTCAGATAAATGACAAATAATTTTTTATTGTAAGTATGTCCCATGTAACAATGTTTATCTGAAATTCCAATTTAACTATGTATCCCGTATTTTATCTGGCAACCCTATCAGGGACATAAAGAGAAAGGTTCAGAAAGTAATCAAGTTTTATATAACTAGAGTATGAATGAAAAGATGACAGAAGATAAAGCTAGGGTATTATCACAAAGGACTTTGTACATTAAGTTTAGATTCTTCCTTATTGACAATGGAACTCATCAAAGATTACGGGGTGGGGTGTAGTGACACATGGTCAGATCTGTCAGAAAAGTAATTGGTGAGAGGTACAGAAGAAATACTGCAGTTAGGGACAACCGGGTTGGAATCAGGCAGATCAACTTTGATCAGAAATTGTACAACCTTGTTTATCATTTCTAATCTTTTGGGTTCTCAGATTCCTGATCAATACAATAGACCTTGACTTCTAAGACTTATTTCCTCTCTCACAAATCGTGGTCCTATAAGTCTGACTATAATCAGAAACACGAAGAGGATCCGGGAGGAACAGATTCAGAACAGAAAATCTAAGGAGAACGTTGGCAACACGACCATGAGCAAGGGGCCTGGGCAAAATCGGGTCCTGAGCGAAAAGCCCAGAAGCTTACACCTGACCACAAGTGCATGCAGAAAAGAACTTCCTCTTCCCGAGACTAAAAGTGTGAAATGGCAGCCTGGTACAAAGAGCTGCACCTCTACAGGTCAGGTCTTGAGAAGAATTTAGAAAGTGAAAGAGCTGTACAGACCAAAGTGAAGACAGTAATGCCCAAAACCTCTGCTAAGTTCATGTGACTTCATTTTTGCTAATTTAACTTTACAGGTAGTATAGAAATTGCCTCTTTATATCCATAAATTTTAAGTTAGCCTAGATTATATTTAGCAGCAAGGAAGAAAATGATTCTGCTGAAAACAGTGAGAAAGACAATGACCTAGGAATACAGTTTTTGAAAGCAAAGTCTCCCATTTGATATCCTTCGGTGGGAGTCAGATCACCTAAGATGAGAAAAGCAGAAAGGAAAAAGAATTCAGGTCAGGAAGACTGGCCTCAGTCAGTTTGTCCACTGTCCCCTTAATTTGGCAACAACAGAATGGACTTGGTTTTCTATAACTCCCATGCAATAGGACAAAGTCCTTTTTAACAACCTATTAATAGTATACATCATAATTTTCTATAGCACCACATGGGTTTTGCTTGTTTGAAAATCCATTAGAAGGTTAAGCCCTAATCAGAGTTTAGACGCAACTGCAAAAGCTGACAACCAGAAACAATTATTCCATGATTCACAGCAACTTGGATGTAAAGAAATCAGCAATTTTTTTTTATATTACATGGAAATTAAACTATTACTAATAATAAGGGTATTAGTGTAAAACCATTTACTTGAATGACTTTGGTAAAACAACATCAAAGTGAGCTGGTCATAGTAACTTTACCTGTTTGGGACAAACTACTGGAGCCAAGTGTGCTTGAAAAGTACTTCTTCGGTCTGTAATAGGAATGCCATGATCGATCGGAGGTAATTCTTCTATTTCTATAAATTTAAAGGATTATATTACTTTTATTTTTTAAATTCACATCCAAATACTAAAAAACTGACAATGGTATAGGCAGGAGTAAAGGGAGAAAGTTGGAAAAGAAACGTAAATTATATGGCAAATCAACCCAAACAGCCATTAATAGTTATCTATTAAAATTAAAATATAATTCTAAGTAAATAATTTCCAAATATATTGCATATAACATAAATCTACTTGACTTATAAATGATTTTCACCTGCCAAGATCACCCAGTGGACATGGTAGGTTGGGACTCAAATCCTGGACTGCTGCAGTAGTGTAAGTTGGTACAGTATCTAATTTTCAAGAGTAAAGGGGTCCTAAGACCAAAAAGATTAACAGCTGTTAATATACCATAATTTATTTATTCATTCTACTGTTGACGGACCTCTGGATTTGGAGACCTATGATTTTATTTCATACTATAATATAATATTTTTTGCTAATAAAATTGTTCCTACTTCATAGGACTGAATTAAATACATCAACAATACACCAAAAATTGGATATCCATAGGATATCATGATTTCCAATTATTCTGCTTCTTAAACAGGTTTAAGAACCACTAATTTACCCTTAATTCTGTTGAGAAATTTACCAACTATTATGGCTGCTATACCTCCTTCAGACTGAAAAGTTATTCAAAAGAAGAATTAAAATTTTTTCCTATTTCTATTCACTGATCTGTTGAATCTTACCAAGTCAGCTTGCCTTACAAGTGATGAAATATTTCAACTAACACATGTAAAAATATTTCTGGAGAGCTTTAAACAACTTGCAATCACTGCACTGGCAGGACTAGGACAAGAAACCAGGTTTATGCAGGATGTTTTACCTTCCCCCTGATAGCGTCTTCTTCTTGAATAGATTGTGACCACGGTACAAGTACAGTACTAAGGTCAATATGAACTGGATGTTATTATGACTGTGATTTTCACTCTTTCAAAGGTGGATCCTGTTTACCAAAAGAAATCTCCTGCCCAATCCACAAAGACATAAATGAATAACATGGGAGCTGCTTACGTTGAAGCAAGGACAGGAATCCTGGGTCCTTTCCCCAACTCCTTCACTTCCTCTTCATCCCCTTCTACTAGTCCTGAGACTCCATGCAAAAACTTTAAACCTTCATACTACTATTTAAAAGCCATGATATAATGGCATAGGAAACTCCTTACCTTCAAAAAGAATGAATGTTCCCTCTGGCCTATCATGTTTTTGTAAGAGACTAGAGGAAACTGATGATATCATTCAAAATTTTAAAATACTAAAATGGAACATTCTGATAGAAAACACAGAGCTGATTTATCACATCAATTTGTCATGAGTTGAATACCACATGATTATGAAACAAATTTGCTTAAAAAAACTAAAATCTAAAGGCATTTTACTATCCTTAATTCAGTGGTTATACTTTCAATTATGGTATTTATTTTGTTAACACAGACAAAAATTTAACTCAGATATCAGGAGACATCTGAGAATTTCAACACAGAAATATAAAAACACAATATGAAGTGAAAACATTAACACAGCTTTTCTTAATTTCAATTTCTCCCATCACAAATTCAAAACTCTAGAAAGTAGAAAAAGATAAGAATAAAAGTAAATTTCTACTTTTTTTCCTCACCATGATAGACCAAGTAAGCACCAAAATGGCCAGCAAGCAGGGGAAAAAATATAAATTCTCTGCAAATTAGTAACTATTTCCTAACATAAGGGAGTTTACTGAATTTCTAAACTATTCCAAAAAGAATTCTTAACACACTATGATCCCACTTCGCTCAAAAAAAAATTAGTTATTAACATTATACCTGCTCGATTTTCTCTGATATCAAAATCCAATGCTTTAACTGGGTTTTCTGGTTGACATGCTAAAATGATATCATCTTCACATTCAACATGTTTCTCTTCAGTTTTCTTCTTTACTTCTGGGCCTATGTGGATATGAGACATTATGAGCGATCTATGAAAACAGTAAGAAATTATACTTAAATCATTGGTCTTTGTCTCTAAACATCATTCTTCAATAGAAGGAACAAGGACTTCTATGAGAAGTAGCTGATTCCAGAAAGTAAAAAAAATGATAACAAAAATATGGGAGTTTATCAAAGGAATACAAGAGCCTACCTGAAGAAGCTCCTAAAGGCCAAACCAGAACAATTTAAGCAAAATAATGATAGAATGAAATTTTAACCCATGGAACAAAATAATATACATGAGTTCATACTGATATAAACAAATAATCAAATAAATAAATAAATGGGGAAAAGAGACCTATATTCCTCACAACAGAATTCCAATTAATAAATGTAGAAGGAAATGCGAATCACTAATCATTAAGCAAACAATACTGTAATAAATGTTGTAAACAAGGTATACTAATGGGTACTAGTGAGTGAAAGTTTCAGGAGGAATAGGATATTAACCCTAGCCTCGAAGTAGCTCTCCTCAAGACACTTGTGAACTACAAAGGGAAAGACAGTACTGTGATTGTTAATTTCATATGTCAATTTGGCTAGATCATGATATCCAGATACTTGGTCATGCACTATTCTAGATGTTTCTATAAAGGTTTTTCCTGGATGGAATTCACATTCAAATTAGCTGACTTTAAGTAAAGCAGATTGCCCTCCATAATATGAGCTTCATCCAGTTAAGGTCTTAATAGAAAATGGACTGATTTCCCTAGAGGAAGAGGAATTCTGCTGATACACAGCCTTCAGACTTGAGTTGCAACATCAGTTCTTCCCTAGGTCTTCAGCCTGACTGACAGCCTACCCTGTACATTTTGGGCTTGCCACTTCCACAATCTCGTAAGTCAATTCCTTAAAATAAATCAATCTCTTCCTCTCTCTCCCTCCTTCTTCCCTCCTATCTCTCCATCCCTCCTTCTAAGCGCGTGCACACACGCGCGCACACACACACACTCTCTCTCTCTACATATACATCCTACTGGTTCTGTTTCTCTGGAGAACCTTGACTAATACAGAAACTTCACAGTGGAGACATCTTAACCAAGGGATTAAGGTAAACATCACCAAAACAATCATACTCTTATCATGAGCTCCTTGATATAATGCACTGTGAAGGACGCAGTATCATTTCACCGTATTCTTGTCAAAAGAAAGTAAGGGACAAAATTCAAATGGAAAGACAGTCTACAAAAAGGTTGATCAGTTTTCTTCAAAAGTGTCGTTAAAATAGGTCAGAAAAGTCAAAAGAAGACTGAGGAACTATTTATAAACTAGAAGAAAGTAAGGAGAAGTAACAACTAAATGCAACATAGAATCCTGGACAGGATCCTATAACAGCAAAAAGGATAATAGTGGAAAAATCAATGAAATCTGAATAAGCTCTTTAATTTACTTAATGTTACTTTAATTTACCTATTCTTGGTAATTATACTATGGTTATGTAAGATGTTACTAGGGGATAATTTTTACAATCATCCCACACTGTAGAATGGTGGATTGGCAAATATCAATTTTGTTTTCATTTATAATTGACATTTAATACCATTTTGTTTTTAGACCACTTTTCTTATAGATGCCCTAAAATGCTGTAAAATCAGAACATGGATAATAAAAACTTAAAGAAAATACCGCAAAAAAGATTGTCACAACTGAAAGCAACAAAGGAACTAGACAAACATACAAAGAAACAGAAACTTGTGGACACACACAGTATTTTCATCGTTACTAGAGGGTAAGGGAGAAGGGAGTGATTGAAGGAGTGGGGTAAAATGTAATGACAGAAGGAGAACAGACACACAGATGATGTATTATAGAACTATACACTTGGAACCTATTTAATTTTGCTAACTGATGTCACCTCAACAAATTTAATAAACTTTGTTTAAAAAGATTGTCACATGGACAGAATATCTTCATTTATCTCTTTGATTTTAATAAAAGCAGTAAAAATATTTGCATCTATAGAAAAATAGTAATATGCTCTGAAAAAATATATACTATCTCTTTAAATGTATACTAATTTTGCTAAGGGAGTCCTAAATAATTGGTCCCTGCAAATAACCTTCAAAAACTTTAGTATATACCAACTACTAGGTTTTTTAAATCCCTCTTTTTCCAAATTAAAAACAATCCTATCAATAATAACAATAAAACTTTATTTGGAAATAAAATCAGGTTAAATAGAGTTATTTCCCTCTCTAAAAGGCCTTTTTGATAAGTGGAATAAAGACTAGCAAAGTAAATAAAAAACATTAGAAATCTTCATGTTGTCATATACTTTATTGATTAAATAAAACAATAGTAACAATAGAGGAAAATAATTTTAAGTGTCCTAAAATTAGATAGTGGTGATAACTGTACAACTTTGGAATGTACTAAAAAACTACTAATTTATACATTTTTAAAGGGTAAATAATTACGGTATGTAAATCACATCTCATTTTAAAAAATCAATTTTCAAAGTCAATTTTTATATCCTAAATATCAGTCAGTGTGGTTTTCAAAGTTCTTCTTCTATAAACACAATACTTATTTGAAGCTAATGTCTAACTTATTAATAATTCATGAAGAATGTTACATGGTTCATTCGTATTACTGTAACAATCGTCAAAAAAAGCAACGATTTTTTTACCAAGTTCTTTAACTATAAAATTCTATAAGACTATAATATGAAACCAAAGAGGCTAACCTTACACAAAGAAATAACATGATGACATGAGTAATAATTACATGAATAAATGAACTTTCCAGTTTTCATTAAAATTTCAATTAGAATATCAATGTGAAAATGTGATTACTTTAAGTTAAAAGAGCACCAATAATATTTTTCAATCCTACCTGGTTCTGACATCTGAGATTTTTGAATGAGAACATCTCTTATTTTCTCCACCCAGAGGTAAAGAATACTTTCACCAATATTCTGTCTAAACAAAATTCAGGGTAAAATACTTGTTACTTAAAAAGTTTCCTTCTCAAATTCAAGAAAATATAGCCATATTTACAATCTAGGACATTATATACAATCTAGCCAAGTCTTTTAAAAAACAATTTATAAAAACATTTGTGGATAAATATTTAATATAGATTGATCATATCAACATTAAATTCCAACTGGCTCCAAAATTAACATTGCTTACTTAAAATAAGCCTAAGAGTTCCAGCAAAAGAACGCAAAGAAAGTTTCTGAACTTGAACTGGATGAATTAGATGATGTAAATGTGATTTAGTTTATAGTTTCACTACTGATGTCCAATCATTGCTTGGTTTCCTAAACTTTTCGAACAGTTCCAAATCACTTATTTGGTACAGTTATCATTTGGTATATTTATTTCAACAAAGAAGAATTCAAAGCATTTAGGAACTCCATCAGAGAGCCAATTATGAGACTTAAAAGACAATGCAACAACTATATATTCATATTTTGTTTTTGACAACATATTCTATTGCCCAAATTTATTCATTTTCATTCCAAATAATGCCTGGCTGCCTCAGATAATTAAATCTATAATATCTCAAAGGATCACTGAGAAAAAGAACATGTTATGGTTCATGTCCACAGAGTTATGTTAAATAGGGGCAAAAGCAATAAAATAAAGGCCCAGGTATTTGCTCTTTAGGGAATGAAGCTAATTTTAGGTAAGTTTTAGTATATGTATTTCAAAAAAATCACCATAGTACTTTATAACAACACCTTATCTCCCTCTGAAAGTTTCCCCTGAAACCATTATCTTCCTTTATCACTACTCATTAGCACTCACCAAAGGAAACTTTCAAAGTATACATTCAGAAGAAAACAACAGTGTTTTCAAATAATTTGGTATCCTCAAATCCTCTCCATCTCACCCATACTCCTCAGCACTAAAACAATCCTCAGTGTTTTGGTAAGCTGCTTTTTTTTAAAGAGGGAACAAGAGTCAATTGGAAAGGTTTTTAAAAATTGAGAATGTTGGTTGACTTTCTTTTAAATAATTCCCACTCCCATCCTCTCCTCAATAAGACTTACAGGTACAGAGGCAGAGAAAGGTAAAAGTATTGAGTATGTACTAACTCCAAAGTACATTGTATGAATCAACTCATTTAATACTCATAATTGTCAAATAAGTGGGTATTATTTCCCGATTGTACAGATGAGAAAACAGACCTGGAGAGATAGTTAATTTGTGTAAGACAGTTTTATAAGCACTAAGAAGCCCATAGCCAGACTGGGAATGCAGACTTACTCCAAAGCTCAGGTTGCCCACTGCAGTTAGCTCTCCTATCAAGCAGCTGTGCCCTTAGGCAAGTAAGCCACTTGAACTCTGAGTTTCAGTTTCTTCATCTATAAAACAGAGATTTAGAGCATCTTGTCTTACTTTACAAAAGTAGTTTCTTTTTAAGTGAACCTATCTTAATTCACTCAATAAACTTTAGCCTATAAACAAACCCAGGACTACATGCAGCCCTGAGGGCATGGCAGTGAATGAGAAAATCAACTCAGGTCCTTTAATCTCAGTGTTTATAATTATTATCCTTACAAATAGATGGTTTTGCAAGCAATTCTCTCCATCTCCTAATCTCATTCTATTGATTTCTTCACATCTTCATCATTACCACAATTAATAATACTATTATCTAGTGTTTACTGAACACCTACTATATAGAAGACACGTAGAAAATGCTTTGTAAACTCAATCCTTACACCACCCTTTGAGATAGGAAAATCATCCCTCGGCAAATACGAGTATACATTCACATTCAGATTTTGCTGGTAGTGGTGGTGGTGGTGGGGGTACAACCTGGAAAAATTTTAACAATTAATAAGTAATGTTTCCAAATATTAATTATAAAGAAGAAATTAAACCTTAACTCCCAATCTTCTCTACTCTGGCCCATGCCTTCCTGCAGAATATAAAACAGCACTTTTGCTCATCATGTACTAAATGCTTCCTTCTTCCCTAGCATTTAAGGAGATTTAGGAAAATCCAGTGTAAGGAAGTTGTAGTGGGTTTGGAAGGTTTCCTGAAGAAAATGAAAATAATTCTTTCCTTTGGACACCAAAATTCTACCACTGATGGTGGGTTTTTATAAAATGTGTTATCGCTGATGTATTTGTGATTTCTCTTGTGACAACAGTTTGCTCTTATCTTTTAACTATGGGGGAGGGACAAAAAAAAGAATTTATTTATAAAAAATTGTGTATTTATTCTTGCATGTTTAAACTTTTGTCACCTTTAATGTACTCCCCATTTGATGCAGTATACCTATGGAGATGCTTTTCCCACTACTCAAAACAGTTTTTGAACTTGTCAATTTTGATGTCTTTTGTGCTTCTGTTGTTTTTTGTTTCATCTCTTCCACATCAGCAAAACATTTCTCTTTGAGGACTTTTTTCATTTAGGGATACAAAAAAAAAAGTCGCTTGGGGAGAGATCAGGTGAACAGGGAGGGTGAGGCATGGGAGTCACGCCATTTCTGATCAAAAACTAAAAACTCAGCACGGTGTGGGCAGGTGCATTGTCATGCTGCAAGTTGTTCATGTGAACCACACATCATGAAATGGACAAATGCGTTGAAAAAGTTTACAAAACCAGAGATAAACAGTCTCTCACAAGGCCAGCTGCTACACTGATGCAGTTTAGTTCCTAGAACACTCACCTAGCGGGGGAAACCGGTACTACAAGGGGCCTGCCCTCCAGAAGATAATTTCATTTTGGGGGCAGTCCCCCCTAGTATCTACTTGGATTTGGTGGTTTTCAAATTTTTGCCATCACTGTAATGAAACCTCTCTCAAAATCAGAAATAAATTAAAACGAACAAAAGCCAGGAGTTCTCCTTCTTGGACCTCTCCTCCCTTCTCCTAACAATTCTGGTGGAAGTCAGCTAATTCCTAAGGACTGTGGTGCAAAATTTGAGAACTACTAATTATAGAGCAAGATGCCAAGATTTTATTTATAAAATTAAATTATGGTAAAGTAGTTAAATATAAAAAGTCTGGAAAAAATTGTTTCAAACTGAATAAAAGACTAACTTGGATTAAAAACTGATGTTTTAGTTGAGACATTTTGTGAATAACTATATTTAAAATAACTACTATCCAATCCAGAATGATCAAAACAAAGTCAAGTTATTTGTGATTCTACTCTTATTTGTGGCCTTAATTTTTTTTATCTTTAATTTTCCAGTGTTTGTATTTGTCGATTTCAGGATAAAGTACTCATTAAAATGTACTACTAAGTTGAGCAACTTTAGACAAATCACTTGATCTCTCTGAATTTTCATCCCATTTCCAAAATGACAAAATCAGATGAGACAATTCTTTTTGTTGTAGTAACAACAACAAAAATGAGAGCTGTTATTATATAGTGAAGTACATTATATGAATAATGTCATTTACTCCTCACAATATTACTCTATTATCCTCATTTTACAGATGAAAAAAGAAGACTCAAAGAGGTCACACTATTTCAAAAACTGACTCCCCAGGACTAAGACAAAAATCTCAGCTTGAGTACACTTCGGAAAGACAGAACTTCCTGACCCTAGGTCCTGACCTCCCTTTTCTTAGAGCATTTTCTTTAGAAAACATGTCATAAATTCTTTGTTCCTTTAGGATACACAGACATCTTTTTAGAAGACTCTTGTCAGTTTTTCAGCCTACAAGTATCCTCCTCAAGGACCTAGGAGCCATCCTTTTGAAATGTGATCATCAAGGAAAACATTACCTCTATCTGCCAGCCTCTAAGGAGTAGGAGCCTAACTTAAGATGAGCAACAATTAGCAGACACTGATAGCCTAATCAGAAAAACACACTGCAAACTCAGGAAATAACAATGTGCTAGACCCATCTCATTGATCAACCTACCCCCAACATTCTCCAGTACTTCTCTACCAGGCATCCCAGCCCTTAAAAATTCTCCTGCCTTTTGTTTCAGGAAGTTGATTGTCTTGAATAGTCTTCTTTGCCTGTTTAACTTTGTCCGGTGCAATTTTTGCTTTGACAAGCCTCATTCTCCAACTTTCAAATCAATAATACTCCGTAATACATGAAAATATGAAGAGCTGTGGGAAATCAAAATAATCATTTTCTTGGATTTTAAATTAAATATTGTTGAAATGGGCCATCATAAATTTAATACTACAAAAATTTCTAATCCCTTTCATTTTCTCTTAAACACCAACGATTTGTATCATATTCTAAGTATTTTAAATTCTTATTTAGCTTTGATTTTATTAAGTTATTTTCATATTTTCAAAATATCCACATTAAAAGTATTTAAAAATAAGACATAAGCAAATTAATCTACATCTAATCAATCGCCAAACACTAGTTTTATTCTTAAGTATTTCTTTAACTGACCATTCTTCACCCACATTCTTATTGCCTTAATAAAGGCCTCCATCATCTATCTCTCTCCTAAGTTGCTGACTGCTCTTCCTATGCAGTGAGTCCCTTCCTACAAGCTCTTCACAGCCCATCCTCCACAATGCCACACAAATCTGATTAAATCACCACTACCACCACCCAACTAAAAGACCTAAAGCCTACAAGATAATACCCTAACTCCTTATGCTAGCTTACAGTTTCTTTTCCTCTATACCTACATCACTTTATATACCTGGATCCTAAACTACATGCTGAACTCTTGAAGATGCTTCACACCTACATGATTTTGCTCATGTAATTTCCCCTTTGTTCAACTGGCAAACAATGTGCTCAAAGGTCACCTTCACAATGGAACCCTCCTTTACAATTTCACCCATATGCTCAGAGATAGTTTGTTGCCAAAACCTCTAAAAGAAATGCTACTACAGCACCTGGTCCAAACCTCTCAGTAATTATGTCACTATACTGCATTGGTACCCATCTATCCTAATTTTTAAATTTCAAACTCCTGACAGAGTGCCAGCACACAGGAGATCCTGCTAATTTTCTTACTTCTTACCTCCCTACATAAGAGGAATAAACTATAATTTATCTTACTTAGGTGAAAATAAAAATTTAGTGTTCAAAATGCTAAATATGAAAATCTTGATAGTTACAATATTTAGAACACAATTAAATTATAAACACTAAATACTTTATTCATACATTTATTTAATGTTTAATTTTCAAAGATGAATAATATTTTTCACTTGCTGCCCCCTGCTGGAATTTCATGGAAAAATGATTAAAAGTTGTCACAAAACTTAATCGTATTTCTATTTAGACCACATGTGTGAAAATACAAAAGTATTACCATTGGACTTGAGTTATTCAAGTACTTTATTAATAAAGAAGACAGTATGAACCATATTTTATCTTTAGAACCAACTGCTTTGTAATTTCTGATCCTTCCTATTTCTTAAATATTAATAGCTCAACTGAACTAGTTAGGGAGAATAGCAAGTTGCGTCCTATCAGAGTGTATCTTAGTAAAGGGGAAACTTTTTGGAAAGAGAAAAAATGGATGGGAGGCCACTTCAGAGTGCATGACACTGTGCCTATGTAGGAGAAAAATGTAATTGCTGAATATGATTAACGTGATGGAAGCCCAGTGTGGGAAGATTTTCCAAGAAAGAAAAGTATTCACCCTACCAACTAACTGAGATCAAGTAAGAACTGAAAAATGACCAGAAAAAATACAATTACTAACTATACCACTGATGAACAAATTTGCAATATTTTATCTTATTTTACTTAAAGGAGGGAGATAAACTGGTAAAGAAGCATAATAAAGGATTACAGGAAGAAGTTTGTGGGGGACACAAAAATAAAAGTGGCCAGTAAGGTTAGGGACAGGTACCAGAAAAGATTTAATGGAATGAATAAGTAATACTTATATGCTGAGGATGATGGATTTACTAAATGGGGGCAACCCCTATTGGTATCTCTAGTTCTTGGTTACTTAAGGTGTCAAGTGTAAACCTGGGGACTTAAGGAAGAACATGCTTCCTTTAGGAATGAACAAACAGAATCAAGCCACTTTTTAATTAAATATTTTTTGGGGAAAAGGAAACCTGGCCTAGAAGAAATATGAAGGGGCTACTCTCACTGTATCTAATAAATGATCACTTGGAACACACACGATAATCTTTACCAATTCATGGATTACAATAAAACTGATATTCCAAAATATTGTTTTACTAAATTAATATCTCATTAAAAGTTATCCAAACCAGTTCTATCTTCTCTAGACTAGAGCATTAGCCTCCTAACTGATATCCCACATCTATTCTTGCGCCCTTCTAATGAATCTCCACATAGAAACAGAATGGTGTTTTCAAAATGAAAATTTTTTTTTTGTTTTTTTGTTTTTTTTGTATGTGTATAGTTCCCTGGCTGGGAATTGAACCCAGGCCACAGTGTTGACAGCGCCAGAGCCCAAGCCTTAAGCCACTACACCACCAGGTAACTCCACAAAATGAAAATCTTACCATGGCATCATCCCACTTAAAAACCTTCTCCACTTCCCATGGGTTTCTGAATAAAGATAACCTTTAACGTGGACCTACAGGATTCTGTATGACTTCCCTACAGACCTCGACAGATCATTTTCCTACCATGCTCCCTTCTCTTTCCTCCTCTCTTCCCACTTCATACCATTACTTTGTGTCTTGAAATGTGCCAAGCGCCTTGACACAGAGCCTTTGCACATGCTATGGCCTTTCACTGGAGTTAATCTTCACCTAACTCAGCTCTTAAGTCAAACCAGTCTTCCTTTACCTCCTAAACTTGGTCAGGCGTTATTTTAAACCAAATAGTACTACACATTAATAACCGTTTACAGTTGCACTTTTACATTCATTTTACAATGTTATAAGTAATACCTCTCCTACCAGTAAATTGTAAATGCCATGAAAACAGGGACCATTTCTTGCTAATTATGTGTATCCGGGATCCAGTACAGTGTGTGCCATATAGCATTTGTTGAATGAATGGAACAGTGAAAAATATAGTATTTCAACAGACTCAATCTAATGGCCTAATACAAGAAAATTACCATTAAAAGTATATAGTAATTTAATAATTAATTATGCTTACAATTCTACTGTTACCAGTTTCATTCAACACAGCCTATGGAAATATCAAAACAATAGCAGTATCTCTGAATTTACTTTCCTAAGCTGGTTAAATGTTTTTATAGTAACTAGTTCTTTAGATTACTATATGTTTGTACCTAAGTAGAAGTCACATAAATGTGTATGAATATATAAAACTATATTATTTAACGAATCATTCAAGGACTCTTCAAGTGCTTCCTTTTTGCTAATGGAAAGGTAGCTTAACAAAAGATTTGGGAAAGGCCCTAACATATCACTGTACCAAAAAAAAAGTCCACAATAGAATCGCATATAATTTTTTTTAATCACCTGTCACTTACAAGTATATTTCCTCAAGGCTATTCGATAAATCCGCACGTTCTTGTCCTTTAAGCCAAGGAGCACTAAAATTAAATAAAATACAAAAAGGTTCTTTGAGGGTTCTGTTTATATCTTAAACAGAAATCAGTGATTAAATCACAAGTTGGTTTTAACTATTAAAAATCATCTATTTTCATTAAAACATTATCTTACATCATATAAATTCATGCAGCTCCAAAATGCTTTCACTGGCAATGACTCATTTAGTCTTCCCAGGAAACCACGATGAAGCCAACGCCAATATTATTCAATTAAAATATGGTTTAAAAAGCAGGGGTGAGTTCATAGAATATCATAAAACTGCCCAAGTTTATATAAATGACAAAACAGTTTCCAGAATCTAAATTTTCAGATTTACAGTATTTGCCACCCTATCAGAAAGTACCAATTTTTTCTAACTGGTATCTCAAAAACAACCCAACAAATAAGCTAGGTGCCACATGAATGTAAAAAAAAAAAAAAAAATTAACATTTTCTGACAAATGTATTCACATTTACAAGCATTCTATAATTACATCTATCATTTGCAACAAATAAAAAGTTAAAATTACAAAAATCATTATTAATGGCAAATTTTACTGCTGTGGTTTTAAACTTTACTGCTGGTAGGTAAAAATTATAGTAATTGAGATTCAATGCAATTCTGTTTGAACAGTTTTATACATCTTAGTAGGTCAAGTGGGCAAGGTTGATCAAAGGTTACTTGGAATCAACAGGTCATGGCTGCTTAGAAAATGATTCCTCAATAATAATGGGCAGGAAAAAATACCAGAAGAACCCTGAGTAAAATTCCTGGAAGGCAGGCAGTCTTAGGCAGACTCACGTCAAGGACCTGTGGCAGAACCAGGCATGGATTTCTAGATTACTATTGTAGACTGTCTAAAGAGGAAGATTCCCTTCTCTGCCTCTAAAGACAATTCTGTAGCTATTTTACCCCAAGAACCCTGTGATTCACTTTTATACTAACTGGTATACTTCGATGTGTATTTATGTAATTTAATTTTTTATTTAAATGCTCTATACCCAAGTCCAAACGGCATTTTTAACTTCTATACACATTTTTATAAGGAAGATATTTTATAGCGACACAATATACAGTATAAACAACTTTGCAAAAGTATGATCTTTTTATAAAAATACAAATATAAAAATAGAGCTTACTTCAGTTGATAGATAGGTGGAGCTGTACCTGGGTATTCATTTGGTAGCATCACCTACAAAATCGTTTAAAAACAAATCTGTTTATACTTCATGGCTCAAAAATAACAGTATTTATAAAGCTAGTCACTAAACATATTTCTAACTTGTCACACTAAAAAACAAAACTATTGGTTTGTTAAATCCTGAGAGAAAATTCCCTCCTTATACTTATGCTCCTATCTTAAATACGTTGCTAATGATGATGCTAATATTTTAAGGAGCTCAGAGAAAGTATAAAAGCAATGAAAGTTAGAACATAAGGGTGGGGAGGACAAAAATACAGGAGCATTATATCTTAACCCTAAATGAACAGAGTGGCAAATAACATATTCCAGGGATTTTCCTGAATACTAAAAAAAAAAAAATCCTATTAAATATTGTGATAAACACATTATAAGCTAACACTTAAGTAAAGAACCATAAAGATCTCTTTTCAAAACAGTATTATTAAAGACAAATATTGATAAAAACTTAATTTGTTATCTCATGTTGAAAGTATAGGCTGTCATAAAAGAATAAGCATTAAAACAGAAAGCCAAACTGATCTTTTCATTTTTTTATCCTAACCACAACTAATTTCCAATAAATAAAGAAATGAGTATCTATTCTAGGAATCATCTAAATTAATAACCGATTCTTCCTCTTAAATGTTAGCTATCTTCCCAGGTTTAGATCCTCTAGTAAATACACCGGATAATGAAAGGAAATGAAATTCAATTCTGTCAATGGTACATTAAGAACAATTAAATAATTCAAATAATTGGGATAGGAAAGATTGAGACTATCAATTAAAGCGTGACTTGAGAGTGATGTGAGTTTTAATTATGTTTAGATTAATCTATCGTTAACAAAAGCCAACGAAAAACAGACAATTTAGAAAAAGTCACAAGACTTATTAGAGAAATACAATAGTCAATCATATAGAGTCAATGTTGTAACTGGTAAACGGCTATAAAGAAAAGGGAAAAAAAATACCTGCAAGCAAAGTGTCCACTTGGGGTCATCTATATCATCGCTAATTCTAATACAAAATATTTTGGCACAATCATCAATGACACACCATTCCTCGCCATATATCGCTGCCATTGCTTCAATTTCCTCATTCTGGAAGAAGTTGATGGGGATAAAAAGTCAAAGAAATGTACATACCTTAAAAACCGGAGTTTTCCTTACTTCTTTGTAAGGCGTTTGCCTTTAACATTACTAGCCTAGATGAAGGATCCCTGAATGAACACTGCCAAACCTTTGCTGCAGGTTGTCATGTTCTAGTCTGGGTAGTTGCCAGACACTATTGCAATGACTGGAACTAACCTTGCTACACACAAACATGTGCTTTTGACCAATAATGAGCCAAAATATATATGCACTCCCTTACCCTGTAGTAAGGATAAACGTATCCTTACAAGTGAAAGGATAAACGTATGTATCTTTTCTGTTCCACCTTCTCATTTTTAACAGGTAATTCCTACCCCTGTACCCCAGTGCCGTTGTACTTACTAAGCCCTGTATTCCTACTGGGTATCTCCTTTGTTGCTTTTTCTGTTTTGGATATGGGCACGAGGCTGGGTGCTTGGTTGGGTTTTTTTGATAATCAAAACATTTCAGAAATTATTTTTGGTTTGGGGTTAAAAAAAAATTGGACCTAAAGATGAGATGGAAAGTCAAGCATGCATTCAACTTTTGTTATCATCTCATTTTGTCCTCATAACCCAGTAGGAAAAGCTCTAAGAGCACCCACGCACTGGGGAAAGCTCAATACCAAGAAAAGTAAGAAACAGTGGGCCCTCGAGGAACTCTAGGATCTGTGTTGTAAGTGCACATTTTGCAAAAGCAGAAATCAGGGTTCGAGTGGCTTGTCCAAAGTGACCCGGAGGCGACAGGGCGGGGAGCAGAACCCGGATTTCTGCCTCCGGCCTAGTGCTGGATCAGTCACGTGCTGATGGTCCGACGATGACATCCGAAGCAGGCCGAGCCCGCGGTCACCCAGGAGAGGCCGGCATGAGAGTGCGCGGCCGAGAAAAGAAACAAGACAACTAAACGCAGTGGAGCAAACCGCACGGCTAGAGGCCCAGGCGGGGTAGGCGGGAGCGGGAGCGCCCCCGGGGGCAGGGCCCCTCGGTGGAGGAGTCCCAGTACGGCGTAGCCAGGCCTTCCCAGGCCTGGAGGGCGGCGCCCGCGTGGCCTCACCTGCCTTTGATCGGTCCCTGCGTCCCCCTCAGCCATGTGGCCCCGGGAGCGGCCAGGAGGCCACTGCCGACCCAAGTCCGGAGCGCGTGGGCGGGGCGCTGAAGCGGCGAGCTAAACGCAGGCTGCGGCGTGAGCCGACCCGGAACCGCAACATCGGCCGCACCGCGCAGCCCCGTATCTGCTTCCGGGTTGCGAGCCAGGTAGTGAAAGGGATTCTCGGGATTCCCGCGCTGCCGTCGCGTCCGCTGTACTCCTGCTCTTTGGCCGTGCCCGGGGGAAGCCGTCCTCCCTTAGAGGCGGCTAGAGACTTTCTCCGCTCCTGCTCCGAGAAATTTTCCAGGGCTAGAGGTCTCTTCTCACACACTGCGGCCTCGGTACCTTCGAAACTCCCAGGAGACGCCGGGAAGTGGGGCTTACCGCCACTTCCCAGGGAGCGATTTGACTGTGGTACACTTCATGGCAGGGTCTTTTCACGTGGTTTAAGATATTTTGTCTAAGCAAGGGTAGGTTTGATTTACCAAAAATAGGAGAGCAAAAGAGGGCCGGCGGCAATTTTGGAAGCGTGCGGAAAAACTTTACTCACTGTTGTGACAGTTTTCTTTCGTGTTCTTGGACATTTTGTCTGGAGCAACTTTACTACAAGACGCTGTGCCAGTCAGCGTAAGGATCATTGTTTCATCATCCAACAAATTTGAATCAGTCTGTTTCATTTCTGCTCCGTACCTGACGCATAGATTCCAGTACATTGGTTGTGAATTATATTGATCACCTTATTGAAGACATCTTAATCAAGCCACTTAACTCTCTTAATTCAGGAGGCATTCTACCCCCTTTATCTTACTTTCCTCTCTCTCTGAAAATGTACCTACATCTTTCCTCCTACCTTCCTTAATCCTGAGCATGTTTTAATTTCTCTTTAAAACCTATTCTGAGTCAAGCGTACACTGCATAAGTACTTGTAAGGACTTTGAAGGGATCCAATATAAGCTTTGTGAATTTATTAATTCAACAGACATTTATTAAGCTTTTACTATGCTAAGCTTTGGCGATACAGAATCAGGTGTCATGCATTGCGTTTAAGGAGCTAAAATGTGAGGGTCAGAATAAATCAACATTCAAATGCAGTAGAATTATGTCCTTGTATTGCATTAGTAGTACAAAGAAGGGCCATCCATCCAAATTTTATTAGGCATCTTGTTCCAAAGAATGTTTGAATTGAGTTATAGAACTGGTAGACATGTTAGCTAATTGAAGAAGGGGAGGAACCTTGTTACATGGGGAGAGAAAAATATTGGCAGAAAAATTGTGGCTGATTTAAGGAAGTTCAGCAGTTCATTGCCTCTGCCATAAGAGCTGTCAGCTTCCTCTTGTCACATGACTTGAGTAACTCCTTTATGATTGTCTCCATAAATCTGCACGTGTGCATTCATTTTGGTTCCAAGGGAGGGCTTGGAGGGCTTTAAACCTCTGATGTCAATCACATCCCCTCCATCCAGTTAATTCGTTTGGACAGTGTATTTTTTTCTTCATCTTGAGCAAAAATAGCTTTGAGCACTAACCAAGTTGGGCTTCTGACCAAGTTGGGCCCCAGGGTCCATGGTACAGCTGTTGGGGCAGGACAGGTAACTAAGAAAGTCAAAAGGCACTCATAGAGAGTTGGAGGACCAGTTTTATTACAATTTTATTATGCCAATTGGCTCAGAGGAGTTACAGTCTCCAAATTCTGAGCCCCTACTAACAGGCTTTTGGGACTCTTACAGAGTTGAGGTGGGGGCTGGCTGATACAATAAGCAAGCAGGGTTACAGAAGCTAAATGCATACATTAGGCAACTGGTGGAAGGAATGCAGAAGTGGGAGTGCACAGAATTTACATTAAACAGCTTTGTAATTTTCCATTTCACAGCCATTGGATCATGGTATTTTTCTTGAAGGTGAGAAATTTGCCTGCAAGTGCTGAGTGGTTTCGTCAGTGCATCTCCAGGTTACCTGAAACCTTCTTCAGTTATTGTGCTAGTACTGCCTTGATGTATGTCCATTGTTCAAGTTTCCTTCACCATGACCTGTCAATGATTTCTAAGAACTCTTCTTCAATGAAAGCTTATGTGAGACATACTAGATTGTTTTGGCTCAAATAATGGTAGTGAGCCTGAAGTCCCAACTACTCAGCAACCTCCCTCCCAGTAGCCTCTCAAAGACTTTAAACACAAATTTGAAAACTACTACAATACAACGTAACACAAAACAATGCCCAGCAAAACTTAACCTTCTAAACAAAGCACAATATATCCAGTTTATTACACATAGCATCTCTTTTCTTACTACATATCATAGTGTTAAAAATCAAAATTCAAGTAAGTTTGAAGATCTAATTGGCTTTATTAAGTGATTCAGGAATTGAGCAGCATCCCATCTAACAACTAAAAGGGTTCCAAGGGGTTATACAAAATGGAAGGATTTTTACAGGCAGAAAGATGAGGGACTAAGAAGTTAAAAGAGTGAATAATTTCAGGTAGGGATACCATTCCTTAGGGGAGGGGAGAGCGTTCTTATCCTGCAGATTACCTTACTGGTGTGTCAATCAGGAAATTCCAGACTGATTGGTTTAAAATTCCACTTGTGGGAGAGGCTGAAATTGCAATTATTATTTAGGTTAGTTATTCAGTTTTGGTTTGGTAACATGGCTTAGCAAAGCAACTCCATTTTGGGCCTTTTTAAAACAATAGCCACTAAGTCTATCTTCTGCAGATATTCCCATGATTTTCCATTAATTCCTATTTCCTCTAGCTAGAGTCTTTACATCTTTTGAGCTCAGATTCTAAAAGGAAATGATTCTGCTAAAGGGAACTGAGCAAAACCCTATTTCTCTGAGTGCGTAAGCAAGTGGCCAATTCAGAGAACCCTGAATAAGACTCAAAACTCAGATATGCAAGAGCACTTTGGAAGAAGGAGAGAAGTAATTATTAAAGTAACAAGTGTAGCAGGCAACCTGTATTTTGCAGAACCTATTGGAAGGAAGTAAGACTTTAGATAATTCAGTTGGGAAAGACCTTCCTTTATATAAACTTTGAGTAGTTGCCTCGCAGAGCCTGAGAATGGTCTGCAAATAGTAACATAGACTTGGATACAGGAGAGGTCTCTAAGCCAAACTCTGCCCATTTCTACACTCATTTACCCAAATAGTTCCTGGATGTCTCCCTGAAACTCATTGTGTCCAAAACAACTCAATATATTTCCCCCTAAACCTGTTCCTCCTCCTATCTTTCTCATTTCAATAATTGGCAACCCCTGCACACCTGCATCAATAATGGCCCAAGCTCAAAACTTGGGACATTCACTTTGCTACTACTGTCTTTCACTCCCTCCATTCCCATATAGCAAGTTCTGATGATTCTGATTTCTTATGTCAACATAAGAAACATCCAAACTTGTAGAGAACTTTTATGAATTTATTTGAGCCAAATTGATGATATTACTTGGAAGCGAGATCTCAAATGACAGTTCCAGAGAATGATAGTTTTGAAATTTCTTTTGTACATTTGGAATTAAGGAGGGAACATAAGGAAGATTACATGAAGATTTGACAAAGCAAGGTACAGGATAGTTAATAAAATTATGTGTTCCCTTTGAGAGGTGTCAAAAAGAGGATTACTTTGACATTTCAAAGGCATGTTAACCCAGATGCACAAGAACAGTGGACAGGGCTTGTTTAAAAACCTTTCACTAAAGAAGTTATAGGCCTGGGGTGTGACTACCTACCATAACCTGTCCCGTTAGGAATTTATGATCAGTTCACCCTGTGAGGTTACTTTCTGTTAGATTTATATATACATAGCCCATTTTTTGTCCACACTTAATATATCTATATTCCTCATATCTTCTTTCCTAGTCTTTCTGATTCCATCTGGGCTCTCTCCAAGTTATCCTCCTATTGGGGAGGAAAATTTTCTCATCTACCCTTCTAGGTTCTTCTGGCTAGTCTTAAGAATTAAACTGGGAGTTCCCTGGTGGTGTAGTGGCTTAAGGCTTCGGTGCTGTCTGCGCTGCAGCCTGGGTTCGATTCCCAGCCAGGGAGCTACCCACATAAAAAAATAATAATAAAAAAAATAAAAAAAGAATTAAATTGACAAGAGAAAGAGTAACAGGAGAAAATTTAGTTTTGTATGTATGGGGGCTCCATAAGAATATGAGGCCCAAAGGCAGGCAATTAAGGCTTATATGCTCTCTTGGACTAAGGAGAAGTGGGTAAGGTGTTTGGGAAATCAAAGGAAAGGAAGGCAATTCATGGTGGAGATGGAAAAAACAATGTTTGATAAACAAATGTTTTCCAAGCCATACAGAAATAATGAGATACTTTGATCTCTAAACCCTGCCCACACCTATCCAATCGTAGCCACCTCTCTAATTTTATCTCCCACTATTTCAGCCAGATCAACCTAAGTTATTTTACTTAAGCTTTCTTTCTGATGAAAGAATTCCATGACTTTAGAAAAAGTGTATGAAAACTACAATTTATATAATAGTCACTGTGTGGAGAAATGAGTTAAAATATACAAAAAGGCCAGTAACTAGAGTGATGGAAGAGGACAGACCCATTTAATGATAAATGAACTGCTATATGATACCAGAATGATAACTGCAGAAGTCTTCTGATGACCTGGAGGAGATGCACATGGCCAGATCCCTCAGAACTCTAATGTAGAAGAGAAATATATTAATTGGCTGCACCAGAATATCTATGAGGGATGGACTTTAGAGAGTTGAAAGGAGGTTTTTAAAACTTTTTGCTTAAAATAAAGAAATATGGGAGTTCCCTGATGGTGTAGTGGCTTAAGGCTTCGGCGCTGGCGCTGTCAGTGCTGCGGCCTGGGTTCGATTCCCAGTCAGGGAGCTACCCACATACCAAAAAAAAAGAAAAAAAAAAAGATTAACAAGCAAAAAAAAAAAAAAAAAAAAAAAATATATATATATATATATATATATATATATATATATATATATATACTGTCTAAACAAAATAATTGGAGGGGAGAAGGGAAAAGTGATTAGATCACAGATCACAAAGAGTCAAAGCCCTCTCTTGTTACAAAAAATGAATGAATATGTACATAAAAAAGGATGATCATTAAGGAGTCGTGCAAGCAGTGTGATGAGAGGGTTGACAGATATGATATTAGAGGCAAGGGGGATGAGTTATTTGAATGGGAAAAAACCTAACCTGGAAATGTATACATCCGATTGCAATGGAGAGAGCTGTGACAGGTTCTCCATAAACCAGCTTAGATGGTTTGAATAGGGATCTTCCAAATATTCTCTAGAACCTTGCTACTCAAAGTGGAACCTGTGAGCCAACAGCATCATATTATCTGAGAGCTTGTTGGCAGTACAGAAACTTAGGCCCCCCGCCCCAGGCCTACTAAATCTGCATTTAATAAGATTCCTGGGTGATTTGTATGCACATTAAATTTTGAGACTCTTACAGATGACCATGAGAAAGTGCCTCTCAGATCTTAGAGAGCAGGGAGAGTAATTGAATAAGGGCCCCAGTGACTGTGCTCTGCATGTGCTATTCCATTAGCATTAAGACAATTTCCGTGGGCTGCTTTCAGCCAGAGAGCTTGGCAGAGTTACTCAAACAGACCATTCCTGGGAGACAAGACATTCTCTGATGTTGGGCTCCAGGACTCCCTGAAGGCCTTGCTGAACTTTCTTAGACCTACACATCACCTTTCTCAGTTCTTTCTTCCCTCTTCCCATTCAACCAGGGTCACAGGCAACATTAGTCTGATGGCTCTCTGAGCCCCTTTGGGCTCTCTCCCCATGGAACCTCATTTTGGCATGTGAGACCAGCACAAGCTGTTTTAGGGTACAGGTGAATTCTTTCCATATGGTATAGACTTGTAGTAATATTATCTGTTTCTGAAATTTTTTTAAGGAAATTATCCTTAAAATATTTAAGAAACAAAACAAACCACCTAAAAATGCTATTAATAATATCTTTCCCCAGTTCTCTGTGTTTATCTAATGTGCTCCCAGCTAATGAAAGCCAATGTGGCAAACTACAGGCCAATGAATGCTGAGGCTATAGGTTCTCTTTGTGTTATTTATGCCATTTATTTGTGCTCTAACCAACTGTTGGACCAATTATAGGCAAGAAAAGTGATGGAGTAGAAAGGAAGATCAGAATTCTGGACATCAAACTGTAAGTTTTGTGGAGAAGCTCTGTCAAAGAAATAGTCAAGGAAACACAGTCAAGATTAACAAACAGGGAGTTCCCTGATGGTATAGTGGCTTAAGGCTTCGCTGCTGGCACTGTCAGTGCTGCGGCCGCCTGGGTTCGATTCCCAGTCAGGGAGCTACCCACATACCAAAAAAAAAAGAAAAAAAAAAAAAAGATTAACAAGCGATTGAGGAAGGGATGAAATCCTTGAATATTTTAATGTCATACAGTCTGGGAAGATTAGCTGGCAATTCTATAAACAATAGCCAGAAAAATAAAGATGCCAGGCACTTTCTGACTTCAGAAGGGAATGGAAAGGTGATGTCTAATGCACAACTACAGTGGAACTGTGCAATAAGGACCTGGTTACAGCACTGATCCAGCTAGCACTCCATTTCAGAAATAAGAACCCCCATCTGCTGCAATGTGTGGGCTAAAAAAATAATACATTTCTTCCCACCTTTTAAGTTCTTCTAGCTGAGCTAATTATCAAATGAACAAAGACCAATTAATAGGAGAAAATTAAAATTTTAATACATGTGCATGGGGAACTAACACAGACATGAATATTCCAAAAGCACTGAGGTAATATTGAGTAAATAAGACATTATTGGACAAAGGAGAAAGAGGGGGAAGGATGTCAGGTTTCAGAAGTGAGAATGGACAATTATAGGTACTTGAGGAAGAGCAGAACATAGCTGCAGGAAAATTCTTTCTAGACTACTCGGAACCAATGGGAGACAGGGGCCTTCCTGATGTCCTCTTACTTACTACACTTAGTTCCAATTATACTAATGCAGTACTAAGATTTTCCTTCCTGAAGGAGATTTGCCCATCTGCATCTCTTGGGCAAGAAAGGGAGGAGAGTCAAAGGTTCTTTCTGAGTCTTTTGTTTCTTAATAGCTTAAAATCAATACCCCAATAGGCAGCTATAGGGTGGCAAAACTTTGGTTTCCTTCACTAACAAGGTATGCAACCACTTCATTGACTTCTGGGGCACTGTTTGATTTCCCTGTGACAGTGTCCAAATGTCTATTCCACAGAAATTAACCTCTCAGGGCATAAAGTGGTCAAAGAGAGGAGGTGTTCTGTGGTCAATCCAACTTGTCACGCACTTTATCCAATCATTTTATGTTAAAAGTTTCAAAGCCCTTAATATTCTAATGTGCAATATAAATCTTCAAGAGAGAACAATAGTATGTCGCTTTTCACAAAGTATTTGAGAAAAGAATCTTTCCTCCTCCCTCCCACTCCCTAAAATCTTGAAGCAGTAGAATTACTAGAACACTCTTTGATAAGCACTTAGTATCATTTAGTACCTCATTTAGTATCATTATACTTCATGTTCCCCTAGTGGTGGCAGTTCAAGGTCACTATTATATCTATTTCTGGTCCAATATAAAGAACCTGGATCCTCATTTGCCAAAAAGATTAACTCTAATTTCTTGATTTTCAAGAAGCCTCTTCTTAATGAACATACTTCTAGAAGGGATGGTTACCATTCTATTGTTAAAACTTTAGGAAGGACTGAGTTTAGCCAATAGAGAAGGATTGTGGAAGGGATTGGAAGAGTGTGTGTGTGTGTGTATGGAAGCCCCCTTCTTCAGCATTACCCACACTTATTCTATCTTAAAGCAAGTATCTTCCACATGCTACTTCCTTACATGACACCTCAAACTTCTTTTGCTGTAAAAGCTTTTCTTGATTAAAAGTAGTATATTAGAATAGAATTAGGTCCCCTTCAGCTCAAAATCAGTGGTCAAAGGAGATGATATATGTGAAATAAAAAAATGTTGGATAAAAAATACAGGTTATTTGCTTTTCCTTCTGATGGGAAGGCTCTTTTGATATTCAAATGGCTGTCCCTTACCTATCAGTTCTCTGCACAATGACACCTCTTCATCAAAGACTTCCCTGGCCACCCTAACTAAAGAATTTTTTTCCTTCGCCCTGTTGTTGATGCACCGTAATTAAAGACCACCAGGAACACACTATAATCCAACAACCTTGGGCGTATTAACACTCCTGGCAGCAGTGAGACTGCACACCTTGGCAGTAAGAAAGTCCTACAAGAGGCTTGTTAAGGGTTTGGACTTGTGTTCAAGGAAGTAGGGTTTACTCTGGATTGGGGTATGTCAGAAAAGGAGTAATTCTATGATTAAATATTTTAGTGAATTTTATCTTGAGGCAGAAGGAGCAGAGTGGGGCTAAAGCTACAGTTGGTAATAAGCAGCATTCACTCCTATTAGCTAGAAGAGGGGGCTATGTGGTCATCGCAGTGATTTGCACAATGTACTTGGTTTTGCTTATGCTCAGACATGAATACAGAGTAGGTTTTTTTCCCCCATCTCAGTCACAGAGTGACCTTATCTCACATTGGTGTGCCACAAAATTGTTACGTTCAACAAGAAAACACTACAGTCTAGCTGTGAGTGCCAGGCCAGCTCCTAGCAAACAGAGAAAATTCTTTTCTTTCCCACCTTACCCCACTATCTTGTATAATTTTCTTAACACTATGAATCAGTATCTAACAGTTACCTAACTTAGGTATTTTTAATGTGTGTGTGTGTGTGTGAGAGAGAGAGATCTCCCTTCACACACACACACACACACACACACACACACACTCACTTACTTTCTCTCTCTCTCTCTCTCTCTTCCATGAGGGTTTGACATTGTCTTCTTGTTCATCATTGTGTTTCCAACATAAAAGCAGCCCCAGCACATGGTAGATACTTGATAAATATTACCATCAACAAAGAAAAAAAAAATATTACCATCATGTCTTGCTACTCAACTGCTTTGAAACTCATCAAACTTGGTACTCAATGCATTTTGACACAAAAATTTTGTCCCAGTTCTCAACATCTGCTTGGTACTTGACGCACAAGACTTGGCATCAATTGCCTCGTGACTCGCTACCCTTTCAGCCAAAACAAGGGGTCATCCGTTAGTCCTGGAGTAGTTCTTGCCCTGTGCACATCCCGTTGGGGTCTTATCTTAGTAATAGCTTCTGTGGTCATTTTGTGTATTTTTGGTTTGGGAATGCATTAAATTTGTTTACATTACCCCTTACGGAAAAATTTGTTTGATACTCATTTTTGGAACTTGTCACACTGCTCGGAACCAATTAACAAATACCGAGGTACCACTGTAGTCGAATGGATGTCAACAGTTAGATGCTTGGGGAAAGGGCTCATCTGGAGGTGGTAGAGAGGTTCATGAAGAGAAGTGAGAAAGTGCCAAAGTGCACGCTTGATGGTGCAGCCATTGCAAATTACCTCTGGGGTTTCCTTGTCATCCTGTGATAGGATAGCTCACCTGGGAAGCTAAGGAACTGCTAACCCTAGAATGAATGGCCTTTTGAATTCTAACTAAAAAGTCTTAAGGGACTGTGAAATGTTAAAATCTGATTTCCTCTGTTCAGATAGGTGCAGTAGACATTCTATCCTTGCCAATTTGGATTGTTTTTTTACCTTCAGGAAATAGACCCTGAAAAAATGATGTCTTTCAATTACCTTCATTGTGTGGCCATCATACATAAAATGTTTTCTCAGGGCTTTTGTTTTAATGTTCAGGCCTAAAAGTCCCCTACACGTGAAAAGAATGTCAAGGAATATAGCTCTTTTTCTCTCATTAAAATACTATGGTATACTTGGAAATCATTCTGAAGCTTTCAAAGAAAGCATTCCAGAAAAATATGCTTTCAACTGCACTTAGCGGCTGTGAGTGTTCCTGGGAACTTTGATTGAGCTATTTTCCCAAAAGTACCAACAATTTGTATCTAGGAGGCAATAATGATGATTTATGTTTATATTTACTATTAGTATATTTTACCAGCACTGTTTTTTTAATACCTTCTGGTACTTTTCTTAGAATTACTGAAAAGTTACTAATTTGCTTGAATTCAATATAAATATCAATGCCTATTTTGTGCTATGTGCAAAGCATTATGTAATTCATTCCCAAGAAGCCTAAAGAAGTATAAAAGAAAAGATATAACTGTGCCTTTTTCAGTAAGACCTATTTTCAACTATGTAGAACACACTGAATTATCCTAACTAATTTGTGCTGAAGAGAATCAAAATTGTTAGCCTTAGCTAAGGGCTATTCAACATCATCTGTTGAGGGTGAGATGGTATACTCATACATTTAAGCTGCAGTAAGTATATAGTTTCTTCATGTACTTTGGAAGGGCTCTGGAGCCACGATGCTTCGGTGCAAATATTGACTTTTCTAATGACTAGTTAGTTGTGTGACTTAACAGTTCTGTGCCTCAGTTTGGGGATGATAATAATAGTATTGATTTCCTAGGATTACTGTGAAAATGAAATGATCGAATCTATGTAAAGGGTTTAGTATATTGCATGGCACATAGTAAACATTCAATAGATACTAAATATTATTTTTATTATAAATTACATTGTAATATCTTATATTGGTATGTGTTATCATATTTTTATCATAGAGTTTAGAAAACCTGTATAATTAATAAACATTTTACATAAACATCTACAATGTTTTACGTAGAAAACAGTATGGAGTTTCACTATCCACTTAGTCAATATTTTTTGCTGCTTGTTATGTGGAAGTTTCCTAAAAGTTGCTGGAGATATGAATATTAGGAAGATGTACTTTCTACCATTGAGGAGCTCTCATCTAAAAACTCAACAGCTGCTGTTGGTGGGAACAAAACTCTAGGCCTCTTACCTACTTTTTCTAAGTGTATTTTTTTCTCTTACTCATCACTAGTGATTCTAAAGTGATTCTTGCCAGCACTGATAGCTCTGTAAATCTTGATCTTTATACAATGCCAAGCAAATCTCTGTGCAAACTACTACTACTATTTCATAATTACCCACAACTTATTTCTAAGCACATCATCCAGTTTATGGATTTGGGGGCCCTAGCAAGATAGCATCCAAGTTAGGGCATGGGCTTTAAGAGTAGACTATTTGATTCATATCTTGACTCAGGTACTAAGTGTGTGACATTGGACAAGTTATTTAGCTTCTCCAAGTCTCAATTTCTTTACTTATAAAATGGAGATGTTAATGAGAGTTGTTAAAAAAAAAAAAAGGTGCACCTAGCACATTTCTTGGCATGTAGTAAGCTTTCAAAAAATGGCAGCTATTGTTTCTGAAAATGCAGGTATGATATTTCATCCTTAGGTGCACAGTAAGTAGAGTTTTGTTTCCACCACACGGGTCTCCAACCAAAAGAGGAAGCACAAAACCACTGAGAAGGGGAATAGAGTGGCTCGAATTACTTTATGGGGTGCCCGTAGCTATGGGTGAAGACTAGAGTTACCATGCATAACCGTTTTCAGAATTAAGCTAATGAAAAAAAAGGATTCTCTCTTTGTATAGAGTGTATGGACTTAAAGCTTTTAGGATCCGTTTCTAAAATAGAAATTTAACTACGGTAGTCACCTATACCCCCTTTGATGAGGAAAACTCAATTAAATAACCTCTGATATAGTGAATTGGCCAGTGAAATGCAGGGAATGTGCGTTAGTCAACGACTTGTCAGTGTTTCAACAGGAAACAAATGGCATACTCAAAGGATTTCACTGAGGAGATACTAAGGAAGGGGTGATTTACAGAAGAATGGGCGAGGTTAAGGGACACCACCAGGGATAGAAAAGCAGCCAGGCACCGCAGGAAGCTGTTAAGACACCCAGGATTGAAGAAATTATGTTTTTGCAGGCCCGCAAGAGCTGGAGGCGTAGAACAGTGACTGCCCAACCAAAGCTGAGGCTGTAAAAAACGCCACCACTGCCAGAAATTCTGGATACAGTGTCAGGGGTAAAGAAGTGATGGATATCTTAACCTCTCTTTCTTCCTGTTTGCACTCTCCAGCTGGTACCTTTCATTCTCTGAACCCAACTGGAAGCCAGAGGGCAAGGAAGCTCAGATGTTCAATTCCTACAGGCCAGCCTCCCAGGACACAGAGCAGAGTAGAGAAGGCCAGAGAATGAATTGAGAAGGCAAATGGATAGCCCAGAGAAACAATCAATCTGGGGTTTAAAGCTGTGGAGAGAACAAACAAACAAATGAACATGTGGGTAGAGTGATACAAACCACTTCCAGGCTCATCCATAAAACCTCTAGTACAATCCTTGATGCTGTCTGTCCTTCCACAGTGACTGTGGAGTTCATGCTTTGACAGCAGTGATAGTCACAGTGGAAGGAGACTATTCAGAGCAGACCCTGCATCCTAACCACATTGCACTATAATATGAAGCCACTGAGGTTTCAGTGTTGTTTGTATCAGACATCAGGGGTGGTAGGGGCTGGAGGGTGGTGATGGACACTGGTGACTCCCTCATGTGCCTCCCCCCAGGTTCCTTCTCTCAGCAGCGCTTCTGAGCACTTATTCCTGCTATAAATATAGGACATTTACAAGTGGATATTTCAGATGTCATCTTAAACTTAGTGTTTCACAGCGAAATTCCAACCTTCTCAAAACTCTTTTGTTTTTATATATGAGTATCCCCTGCCCTCCCAACTTCTTTATTCACTGAGTTGGTCATTTTAGAATATTTAGTCAGGCTTGATCTATGCCGTAATCTGGGCTGTATATTAAAGATGTAAAAGTAAATAGGAACATGATTTCTGATTTTAAGCCCATAGTCTGATAGAGGTAAACACATAAATAAATAGTCACACACACCACATAACAACAAGGATATGTTCTGAGAAATGCATCGTTAGGTGGTCTCATTGTGTGAACATCAGAGTGACTCACACAAACCTGGATGGATGGTAGGTACAGCCTACTACACACCGAGGCTATATGGTAGAGCCTATTGCTTGTAGATTATAAGCCTGTATAGCATGTTACCAAGCAAAGCAACATGTGATTAAATCAAGCATAAAAGAAAATGCTGCAATCATATGATGTCTGAGGCTGCTGCCAGCATTAAACAGCATATTGTTTAACAGCAAACTTTATTTTTTTATAAGTACAATGTGGACATTCTAAAGTAACAAAAAGGTTTTTCCCAGCTGGAACCCTGGAGGGTGTAGAAGAAAAGAAAAAGGTTCCTGTTGTGCTAGAAACTCCTTTGGAAAAAAAAGCAAAGGAATTCCACAGACCTGAAGATCAAGCACCTAAGAAAGAAGTTTGCCCAGAAGATGCTCCGAAAGGTAAGAAGGAAGTTTATCTATGAAAAAACTAAGCACTAGTCCACCCTTTTTCCTCTGAGCTCTCAGCCATCTACCTGTCACCTACACTTGAGTTTCTGAAAGGATCTTTCAACTACCTACCCCTCCAACTACAGCTCAGAACTCATAGGGAAGGGTATAAGATTGTTGGGCCATACTGAGAATTCAGTTGATACTTAGTTTCATGCATTCACAGTGTGGTTTATTCTGTGCAAGACCCTATGCTAGCTTTTATGTCCACTCAGCCCTGCCCCCTTGTCCGTTTTTCTCATATATTTTCATCTGATTGACATGTCATTCCCCCAGTTTCCATGTGTTTAAATCAAAACTTTCTTCTTTTTATTTCTTCTTTATCTGAATTTTTCTTATGGTTCTTATTATTTTCTATCTCTTAATATACCTGCCGATTTACAAGTCTTATATTGTCTTAGCTATATTACTGGATTGTTAAGTTCTTGAAGGCATGGCATACTTTTATCTCTCAGCCTAAAACAGTGCCTTACTAAATTAATATACAGAGGGTGTCAAAAAAAGTATACACATTTTAAGAATGGAAAAAAATGTATTAAAGTTGTAATACTCAATATATACTGGTAACTAAAGATGAATACAAGTCAACGTTTGACTTTTGCAATTGTAAGAGGTGCTCCAAGTGGTTACTATCAGTATTTATGTATTAATATCTCTTAAAATGTGTATACATTTTTTTAGCACCCTGGTATATTTACTGACTAATGTATAAATGAATAAATCAATGATGAATGACAAATTCTCTGCTCTGTTAAGTCTTTACCTGTTATTATTCCAGTCTTCTTTCCTATAACATGTCAGATATTTGTGGGTGATTCATAAATCTGTTTGTAGCTCTAAGCTCTTTAAGTACATTCCCAATTTTCATTTTCTCGCTGCATGTCTCAGAATTACTATGTTGAAGGTACTCATTTTTCATTTCCTAGTTTTTTCTATCTAAAGCTGAGGCTAAGTGTCAATACCACCACCACTTCCAAATGTCTTCTTTATTCTAGTCCTCACTAATCTAGTCTTTCCAAGTTCTTTAGAATTTATTGCTTTTGGGTGGTATTATGACTTGTCTTTTTTTGTTAGTTTTCATTCTATACTTTGCCTCCCAATTAGACTACAAACTTTGGGAGTTCCCTGATGGTGCAGTGGCTTAAGGCTTCAGCGTTGGCGCTGTCAGCGCTGCGGCCTGGGTTCGATTCCCAGCCAGGGAGCTACCCACATAGCAAAAAAAAAAAAAAAAAAAAAAAAAAAAAACTTCACAGGGCCAAGAATTTACACGTAAATATACCACTTTTTCGCTGCACTCCCTCCCTCCCTCCTTTTTCTAAGCTCTCTCAGCTCTCCAATTACTTTAGTTGAGAAAAATAACCACCACCAGACGGCAGTAGAGAGTCAGATTATAAGGATGGGAAAAAGGTCATAGGTATAAGCAAAGTTGATACAATAGTACTTAGATTTCTCTACTCTCTTTAGCTTCATAGCAATGCATGTGCTTAATTCTGAGTGCTACACTTCAGAGAGAAAAGTACAAACTGTGTATCAGAATGCCATGACCAGTTGGAACACGAAGACAGGTTGGAGCATCTAGGAATGCAAGAAAACAAAAATTAAGGCAGCTTATGCTAGTTGTCTTTAACTTTTTAGAACACTGGCTTGTGAAAGGGTAATTAAATTTATTCATTTCAGCTTTATATTGAGGACTAACAGAAGAGAGCTGTATGGAGCCAGCATTTGCCTCAGTAAGAGGAACTTCCAATAGAATTGATGTTGGTGGGGGTGTAGTTTAAGCTTAAAGGGGCAGAAAACTTTTGTCTTCTTCCCTTCTAAGTTCTTTGACTGGTCTAATAATTAAATTGACATAAGACAGATTAACAGGAGAAAAACAGACTTTGTGCATACTGGAGCCCCATAAAAAGATGAGACTTTTCCAGCAGTCAGGTAACTGAGGATTATATATCATCCTGAGCTAAGGAGAAGGGGTTTGGGGTCTGGGACTTCAAAAGGGAGGAAGACAATTCACAGAAGGATGAGTAGAGCAAATTTTTGGTTAACAAGTGTCTACCAGACCATGCAGCTAAGTGTTTCTTATATAAAAAGTTATCTCTGATAATACTGGTACAGACTCCCTATCTAAATTATTTTAAGCAGCTCAAGGGAGGTGAAAAAGCTCTTTTTGAGTCTGCTGGGCCCCCATTGTCTTCAGCTCAAAATAATTTTAATGCCAAAGTGATGCCACTCTGGGGTGATGTTTTCTGCTCCCCCTCAAGCTGCACTGTGATCGGGCTCTAGGAATCCCCCAGGCTCGTGGATACCTCTTGAGAATGTGGTTGAGGATGATATGCTTTAAGTTTGGACTAGGTGATTTCTGATGACTCTTTTAAATTTAAGATTCAGGAGTCTGTGATTTGAACTGTACTTTTAATTCAGGACCAAAGACTGGCTCTCAAATCCCCTTGCTTCGATCTTTGTAACTTCAATAAATGAACTAATATCTCATGCTTTGTCATTCATCCAAGAGTGGGGCACTTGACCTGTCCATGTTAGCTGTTGACAGGTGGTGCAGGAATAATGGAAATTAGTGAGCTCTGGAAAAGAGATGCATTTTAGAAAGCTTAGAAGAGCAAAGGGCAGTAGAGACTTTGAAGGAAGAGGTGGTTATTGAAAAAAAGGTGGGAGTTCCCTGATGGTATAGTGGCTTAAGGCTTCGGCGTTGGCGCTGTCGGCGCTGCGGCCTGGGTTCGATTCCCAGTCGGGAGCTACCCACATGCCAAAAAGCAAATAAATAAATAAATAAATAAATAAATAAATAAACAAATAAATAAACAGCAACTTAAAAAAAAAAAAAAGAAAAAGAAAAAAAGGTGGTATTGACAGATCGTTTCTTAGAGATTAAGAGAGAGAGAGCTGAGAGCAAGAAAGGGGGTAGTAGTGGTGTGTTAGGCTCTCTTTGGGTTTAATAGAGAAACACTGAGATTATATTAGGTAAAGACTAGGAATTTATTGCAACAATACAGAAATATAAAAGCAGAAACCTCTGTGCTATTTTGAAACATTGTCAAAGATAATGCTGCAGCCACCAGTTACCACCCTGTCAGCAGGGAGACTCACCTTTTGCTCTCCATTCTTGTGTTTCCACACTGGGGTCTCAGTCATTCTCTCTGCTCTCGCGTCTGCTGTTCCTGATCACCTTTTGTCCTCTCTACTTGCTATCTTCCCTCTATGTGCCTTTCTTCATATGCTGGCTGCAGACTGTACTTTGTATACTTCACAGTCAAACAGACCCACAGAGAATCTAGATGGTTCATGCTATTTAGCACAGAGCTTTTCTGTTGGGCAGAGCAGATCTCCCAGGCCTTTGGTAAGCCTAATAAAAAGGTGCCATTTAGTTAGGTCCTCCATGCCTTCTGTGGAGCCAGGAATAACAGGTTACATGAGGAAGCTCTTAAAAGGGGGGACTATGAGTAGGGCAAACTTTCTGAGGCTTCCAAAAAAGGGTAGTGCAATTGTCAGGCACAAGGCTTGACCAGATAATTATAAATGGAAAGGTAGGGTGTATTCATGATGAATAGAGCTAAGGGCTAAAGGTGGACCTGCAACTATTGCCCAAACTGCTTGTGCCTTGTGGGAGAAGCTATGAAAGAGAAGAGCCTGATGGAAAAACGAAAAAGCTGTCATAATGCGTATTTTTGTGATTGTAGCTGCCCACTATCCATTGGCCTTCACCTGGTAATAGCACTGCATCAGGATATTATGTGTGAGTGTGAGTGTGTGTGTGTGTGTGTGTGTGTAGGTGGAAAGCTAACTCTCCTATGGAAGACAGTCTTGTGGTGGATTTATGAGTCAAGGTGCCCAGCCCTATAAACCAAGTGTCTCTATTTCTCTTTTGCCTCTTTGGAAGAATGACAAAACGATAGGAAAACAAAAATAATTGAAATTTAATCTCTCCCAGAAGTAGCACCCTGGAAGTGCCCTAGCCAAGCCAGATTCTCAGCAGTTTCTTTGATCCCGTGCAATACATTCCATATTTGCTTAAGTTCACCAGTATCAGTGCTTGTTATTTGCAACCAGGAAACGACAGATACAGGGGACCTTTCTAAACTTTTTGTACGGGGAACCAGCAAAATCAATCACTGGGGCTTAGACATCTGTGTGTCGTACCTTTAGAAAAAGAGGGACAGGCAGAGAATTAAGTCTACATAAAAATAATTTAATATTTGAAGATGTACCAACTCACTTATTTCAGTTATTAAATAAACTGAGTACAATGGCACAAATGACAAAAAATATTTAAGACAGCTTTTAAGAGAGGAAAAGGCCCCAATGACCTCATAGCGTTGATAGTCTGGAGTTAATAATTACAAAGTGTTAATATGTAGGTGTAGGGGATGGTTAATTTCCCCCCACTCAACAATTTATCTGGATTTGCCTGATGACATCTGACCTACTTTTTAGCATTCCAGGCAGTAATTACCCAAAGCCTTCCCCAAAGTCTCAGTCCATAAAATCTTCCTTTTAATAAGATTTAACAAGCCTTTAGTGTGCTCCCACAGCACTTCAAAGTCACATTGGCACCTGGGGAGTGTTTTTAAAACGTGCACCACACGAAGTGCATTCTGGGGCATTTCAGGCTTTAAACAGAACTTTAGGGGCACAAACATCAGGTACTGTAACGTGGAGGGAATTGTATTCTGGAGGGAATTGTTGGGATACGGGGAGGGGGATAATGGTAGTGAGCTGTGGGCTCTTAAGGTTCCTGAAAAAGCAAACGAAAGAATCCTAGCCCCATCCAGTCTGAACCAGGCAATGGGCAATTCTGATGAAGTGCATTGTGGTCTAAAGTTAATTAGACCATGGTTAATTTTTCAATTGGGTCAGTCAGGCTTGGGAATGGTATGGCAACGGGTGAGGTACTCCCAAATCCCTTTTCTATCCAAAGCTCCCATTTCTATTCCTACTTACATGCTTTGTAGATAGGCACGATGTAGTTACTTTAACATGCTCCATCCAAAGAGTTAAAATATCTTCCGGTTCTCTAAGCTCAGAGAAAAGTTGGGAGATGATAGTGTTTCCAGAGATTCTGTGTCTGCCAAACGTTTCTTAAAATAGAGTGTGACATGATTAGGGACAATACAGTAATTGATTCATTGTTCTAGAACAGCACTGTCCAATATGGTACCTGCTATCCACATATTGCTATAAATTAATATTAATCACAATTAAATAAAATTAAAAATTAAAATCTTCAGTCTCACTAGCCCAATTGCTATAATGCAGTAGGCACATGTGGCTAGTGACTACTACATTGGACAAGATAAAATTATAGAACATTTCTATCATCCCATAAAGTTCCATTGGACAGCATTGTTTTACAATATCTATACTAGGTTTCAATAAAAATACCAAAGATAAAACTTCCTAAAGGTTATTTATGTAAATGCCAAAGAGACTCCTATAAAAATATGATTAACCTAAAAATAAAAAGGCCTTTCAAAGTGAGAGGCAAACAGGTGTTCATTTGAATAGCTATTTGGACATCATTAATTCAGGCAGAATCCCAATATTGTTCCAATTAGTAGACAAAGGCAATGGGAATTTCTGAGAAAGGGAAGGGAACAATTACATCAATAGAAGGAAGGCATTTCTACTGGTGCAGATAACAACATAGTGATGTTAATTCTAAACAATGTTTTTAATTATCTGTACAGTAGTCATAACTGCTTTTTTGTTATCTTTGCAGTAAGTTCCTTGGGATGCAATGTTGTCCTAGGTCCAGTTCAACGGTTATTTTGCTGTTTTTAACATTCCAAGGTTGGAGACACAAGACATGTAAGGCAGTTCCTCTGGCATGACAGCTCCAGCTCCGTTTCAAAGTGGCTTTGTTTATATTATAGTTTACATAGTGATCTTACCAAGACTGGAACTGCTCATTGGCAATTATAATGATGATCTTCCATTGCCTTCATCTTCCTATTAGCTAAGATCTGGTTTTCATTTACAAATTCAAAAAGAGAGTAAAGCAAATTGAAAAATGAGAGTAGTGAATTTAGGCAGTTAAATTATCATAGTGAAAATGAAGGCTTTCGTGGAATCATATAGAAAATTATTTCAATAGTCAATTTTTACTTCAGCTCTGAAGATAATTCAGTGTCCTTAGAAAATAAGACCTAAGATTTTTTTCCTTGCAAGGCAAATATGACTGCCTTAGTTATTACATGTTTTGCAGTTGAAGTATTGTGCTAGTCCAGTACATTTTTTATTAATAATAAAAACGTACTAGCTTGGGATACACAAGCAAAACTGCTTGTATTCTCCAAAAACACTGAGGTCTGCCACAAGACATCACATGTGGTGCAATACCATCTGGCCTATAGTATGCTCTCAATACATGTTTCTAGACTTAAATTGACTAAAAAACTACAGTCCCTTAAAAATATACCTACTTACTTATTTTTCATTACAAAAGAATGTTTATTAAACACAGTGGAAAATACAGGAAACCTGAAAAAATGTTCATAGGCACACAATTTCCTTTGTCTCTTTTAGTTATACATAATTTAAGAAGTTGTAATTACATTAGAGTTTAAACCTGCACTTTAAGAGACCATCCGTTAACTCTTCTGGCTAGACCTGTTGGGCACTGCGTATGAAGATGTGGACTCTTTTCGAAGGATTATTTGGTGGGGGAAGGAAGTGAAGGAAATTTTGTAAATCTCCTCTCCTTAAGCGTCCCTCAGCCATATCTCTCTTAAAACAGTTACATCCGTAAGGCCATCATTCTAAGACGATCCTTGGTCACGTGAAGAAAAAAAAAGGCATGGAGCTAATTTACACTGCCAATTAAGTTCCCATGGGTAAAGTGGCAACCAGAACAGAAAAGAAAAAAATCTGGCCGGCTGGATGATGTATTTGTTTAATAACAAATTTCCAGAGCAAGAACCTAGTATTCATATTTACTTCGGCTAGGAGGGCATCTCCTCCTCGCCACAGGTATTCCGTGTCCTAAGGGCAAATGTCCACCCATCCTTTCCTTGCGGTGGGCGGAGCGCAGAGGCTTTGCCCCCTCCTCGCAGGCATTGGCAAAGCCTGGAACCGGCCTCGGTGGTCGATGAGGGACTGGAGCGGGGTGGGGGCGGGGCATGCCGTGTCGGGGGCGGGGTCGGGGGCCAAGCACGCTCCGCGAAGCCCGAGCGTGGGTCACGTGCCGCACGGGCCTGGCACAAATAACACGGGCGCGCGCACTCGTGCTCGTGGGGCCGGCGGCGCGGAGGGGCGGTGCAGCCACCTCGTGGAGCCGTTCCCGGCCGCTTCGCGCTCAGCCTGTTTCCCGGCGCTGGCATCCGGGAGACAGTGCTTCCGCGGGGCCGCGAGTCCTCGGTGAGTGCGAGCTGGCTGACGGGTGTTTCATCGACGTGGGGCGAGTACACTGGAAACCTGGGGTCGTGGCCCACGTCCCAGGAACTCTGGGTGCCCGGGAGACCGCCTAGGTCAGTTTGCGAAGCCGGTTCCCGTGCGAGCGTGCTCCACCCCGGGTGGTGCACGGAGGGTATCTGTCCGCGTTTGGGATGATAGCGCGTACTTGTTTCCCGTGGGTCTCTGAGGATGGTCAGAGTCGTGGCGTGGCGATGCTGGGCTCCAAGCCCGAGTTTGGCTTCCTGACCGCCGCTGGCTGCTCCAGAGCTGCAAGGAAGTTAGTTGTTAAAAGTGGCAAGATGTTGGCATTTGTTGCACTTCCACTCGTGGTGCTACGACTTCATGATGATGCCACATGCATTCCTTACCAAGTCTTCGGCTGCGTGCTTTCTCGGTACTTTGATGTCGGTATCGTACTTTTAGTTTCCTTCTAACGTAAGAAGGATTGATTCATAGTGGAAGTCACGAGCTGTTCATGTGACCATTCTCTCAGTGGTTAATTCGCCAAGCAGGAAAGATTCCAAGGGATTTAGGAAAAATATGAAAGATTGCAGCTGCATAGCAGAAACAAAGATTCATTTACTCCGTGGCCCTATTGATTGGCAGAAGGCGTTGAAAAATATCGTACTGATTTTGTTAATATTAGTTTTCAGTTGTGAAAATCTGCTTTATGCAGACTGTTGTGAAGTTGAACTGTTGGGATTGCGATACTAACTTAATCAAAGCTGCTTGAATGTTGCAAATTTGGGTATTAGGCTTTTGTGGATACTTGATATACGTAATGAAATCAGCGTTAAAAATCAATGATGTGTTTTACATGAAAACTGCAGCCTTAGTATTGTAGCTGATGCATTCTGGATGTAGAATTAAGACTACCCTCAGCTCTATAGCCAGCATTTGGAAAATACTTTGTTGGTTTGTTTTGAGGGCTAGCAATATTCCCGTTCTAATCCTGGTACAATGAATTTTTTGTAGCCAGTGTAGTAGGTGTAATTTCTGAATCCCTCAGCTGAAAATTTAAAGATCTCTGTTTTAATTGCAGAACAGTTACAAAACCCACCCTTTTTTCATCTTCAGAGTTCTAAACTAGGGAGACTATCTACAAATGGGGGAGGGGGCGGGATGAGAGAAAACTGTCAGTAACATCATTTTTAAAAGTTAACTATCATTTTCTTTCTCCCAGGCAGAGCAACTCTCCCACAGCATTGAGCAACTGATATTCAAAACAGGAGTTAGCTGCTGCAAGTTGAGTAGATTTATCTGAAGCAGTTGTTTATCTCAGTTTAGGGTTTTGCCAAGGTGCGTTTATCAGATGACACTTGCTAAATGTCTCATTGTTCATCAGCAGAAATTTGTGGTGGATGGTTAATCCTTGTCTCTGGAGGCAGCTGTCTTGCAGGCATTACATCTGTAATTCAGAGCAGCTAGATGTTATTTCTCTAAAAACATTGCTCCCCACTCTTCTCCCTAAAAAAAAAAAAAAAAAAGGAAATGATACTTGTTTAGAACTAATTAGGTAGGTAGAAGAATACACAGACAACAGTATGGTTGTTACCAGAGGGGAATGTAGAAAAGGGTAAAGGGGGTCAAATATATGGTGATAGAGGGAGGCTTGACTTTGGCTGGTGAACACACAGTACAATGTACAGACAATGAGTTATAGAATTGCACATTTGAAACCTGTGTAATCTTGTTAACTAGTGTCACCCCAACAAATTTAATAAAATTTAAAAAGAGGGTTAATAGAAGTAGAAGTAGTTACTATATTTTAGCCTTATCACCAACTTTAAATAAAAAATTTAAATCTAGAAAAGGACTACAGCCAGTTTCTATTGAATAAACATGGTGTAGTGTCTATTAAATAAATTAAAACTTTTTTGTATCTTTATTTTACTTAGAGCTATATCTATACATTTAATTAAATTTTTAAGTTAGAACTCTGTTGTAGCAATTTCTTACATCTTGACATTACTAGAAGGTGAACTCTTGTATGTTATGTGTATTCACTGAGAAAAGTGGTCAGTAGAAAGTAGAAATCAGCTTAACTAATAACATATGGAGGAGAAAGAACATGATAGCAAGTGCATGTGAGAAATTTGAAGTGGCTGTTAGTTTTTTCAAGCCAAGCCTGATGGTAATCAAGAATTTTGTTGATGACTAGTCAATTCTTTCCAGTTCTGGAAGGAGGGCAGGTGTTGGCAAAGTAGGCACCAGCTTATAACAGTCTCACCAGAATTTACTGAGATGGCAAAAAAGATACTGTCATGCACTCTCTACAGTTTATATTGATCATCTAATACCATATAGTTGTCTTATAGGATGTTCTTCATTCCTAGAAATGTTGGGTTTTTCCTCACTTAACTGATTTCACCTACCAATAAGGTGGGCAAGAAACAGTTTTAATGCTTTTAGTAAGAGTTATACTAGGTCACTTCATCTGAGTTCTTTGAGTCATCAGCTGACAAATAGGAAGTTACTATACAGTGAAAGCAGTTTGTAACTACATTTTCCTATCATGTGACAATGGGAAGTAAACACTTTAAAAGTGTTTTTACTTTTTTAAAGTTACACAGTTTTTCTTGTGAATGTATGGTATGTCACTGGTCAGTATTATATATTAGCTTGGAAGATAATTTTCAAATGTAAAATAATCAAAATGGGAAACATTTAAATACATTTTGTCTAAAATTTAAGGATTTTTATTATTAAAAGGTAACAAACAACCTTCTTAATAGTGAGTATTTTTATTATCTAAAACTGGATTTATCTAATTTGTGGACTTCTCTGCCCTTTGCTTTTATGGATTCAATCTGTTTTGAAGTAATTAGAAACTTCCAGAATCAAGTTGAAATTCAAATCGTGGGAGCATCTAAGTGTTCTTGGTTGTCAAAGCAGACAAAATATATAGCACCTTAAGGTTAGTTTAAACAACTTCATAAAGCAAAGATGTGATGCTTATTTAATTTTCACCAATTTTTTGATTGAAATTTTCAATTGAATAAAGGTAAAATGATAAAATATCCAGTAAGTCTTCTTTTATTATGTTTGGCATCCAAGTCAGTGTGAATACGTAATGAATATGAATAAGAGACGGTAGTGTCAATTTGTCAAATGTAAAGTGAATAATAGGGTGTAAAGATTTTATATTGATATAAGTGGTTTACAAACTGTAGTATGAAACGTTATAATTCTAGCCAGTTCTCTATCATCCCTGCTCCAGAAGAGCTGGTGCTCTTCATCTGGGCATGAAGTCGTATCGAGGAAGTTAGAGAAAAAGTTTTTCACTGAATTTTTTTTCACTGAATTAAAAATAATTTTTTAATTTAATTTTATGTTTTTGAAAGAAAGAGTGCTTCCTAAAGTAGACTTTATAATTTGTTATTGTTTTCCTTAAATTGCCATGTTTTGGATATCTCATTTCAGTTAGTATATAAAGCTCTTAAGATGAGATGAAGCCATAATTCAGAGTCAACTTAATGCTCACACATAAACAGTAACTAGGATCAGTGACATTTAATTTTAGAGACTGATTTGAGTTTTATGAAATATATTAATATTATGTCATTCCCTGATTGAAAGTTCTAGATTCTGGTTGTGGATTTACTGTTATACAACACTCAGCAAGTAACTTTACCTTTGTACTTTTCAGTTTCTGCATCTCTAAAATCAATATTAGATTAAATATGAATCTCTACCAATGTTGAGTTTCTGAAACAAAAATGCATTTAACTGTGTTATCACAAATGTCATAGTTTTATATATACACGTGTGTGTGTATATGTATATATATTGACCATATTAGAGCACTTAGTGATTGTTTGCTATGAACTAATAAGATTGAGAGCAAAATTGATTTTCTTGCTAATGTCATGTTTTTACGTAGGTACTTTAATTTTCAGTATGTTCCTCATCTTAATAGACTATCACAAAAACACCAACACTTTTGAGCAGCTAGTTTCTTTGGAATGCAGTGCTAAGCAAACTGCAGATTTCTTTTTTTCCAAGATTTAGTTTGTAGTATCTGAGGGCTGTCTGGAAAAAAAATCTAGCAATAAATGCCTCTGTTTTTCATATTATATATAATACATGGATAGATACTTTCTGGATAGCCCTTGTGTATGTTTTTGTTCATAAACACGTTTAATTTTTCTCACTATTCAAATTTCTAGCATACATTATGTTTCAAATATTATTTTAATGTAATGCCATGCATGAAATCAGTGTCTGAGAATTTAAAAAATAATCACAACAGAGTTGTAACAGTTTTTAAATAATTAGGCTCCTCTTGGCTTTGTTAATAGTATAAAAGCTATTTGGTAGTTGCGAGAACCATATTTCTGATGCTTCCTGATATTTTTTAAATTATGGTAAAATATACATAACAAAATTTAGGCTAATTAGATGTTCTGTTTTAAACGGAACACAAAACAATAGTACTGTCCCATTTCAAATGGTATGTATGAGGATAGTCAGCCTAGTCTCACTGGCATAAATTCAAGGTGTCGGTAGGCTGACCATAAGTACCATTTGAAATGGGACAGTACAGTTGTGTCTGTCCATTTAAAATAGCATGTCTGGTCAGCCTAATAAAATTACCTTTTTTATCCATTGCCAGGTATACTCTTCAGTGTCATTAAGTACATTCATGTTGTGCAACCATCACCACCATCCATCTGTAGAACTTCATCATCCCAAATGGAAACTGTCCCCATTAAACACTAACTCCCCTTTCACTCCTGCATCAGCTTACCCTAGTTATTGCCATCCTACTGTCTGTCGAATGAATAGTATATTCCACTATTGTTTATGGCTATTTCACTTAGCATAATGTGTTCAAGGTTCATCCATGTTGTAGCATATAATATTTTATTCCTTTTTAAGGCTGAATAATAATCCATTGTGTCTGTGTCTGCACATGCCACATTATGTTTTTCTATTCTTCTGTCACTGGACACTTAGGTTGCTTGTACCTGTTGGCTATTGGGAGAAATAGTGCTATTAACATGGGTATGCACATATCTCTCTGAGTTCCTGCTTTCAATTTTGTTGGGTATATACGTGGGAGTAGAATTGTAGATCATATGGTAATTGTAGGTTTACTTTTTGAGGAACTGCTATACTTTTCTGATGTTTTATGAAGTCCAGTTAAATGTTATATGTATGATTGAATAAGCCTCGATTTTTTTTTTTTAAGAACTGAAAGGACACATTGTTTAATATTTTGAGTTTATGGTACTTGGATGAGTTAGTTCTGATTGTTGAACTTTATTATCTTGATTTCTCTCGGAACTTTCTATTTTGGTTCCATAGAAATTAAATGAATAGTAAAGAAAAATAGCAGTTCAAATCATAAAATAGTGGACCTCTGACCAAATTTAACAATGGTTGTCTTTTATACTATGTAAGTTTTAGGGTCTCTGTTGAGACCTCAGGGTTGTGCTAGCATTTATGCACTGTATTGAATGGGGGGGGGGCAGATTTAGTGGTCTGGACTGACTGTGAGGTACGGGTACCACTTTAATTAGGTGATTTGCAATGTTTATAAAACAACAAAATATAAAACTGCTTCCCACAAAATCATTTAGAATGAGAAGCCTAGCTTCCCCAGTAGACCTTGGAGAGGAGGCAACATAAGGCAAAATGGTCTCTACTCTCCCATTTTTTGAAGCTTACAGTGTTTTTTCTTTAGTTATTTCTTTGAAAACATTCCATTGACCATTAAAATCTCATTAATTAATCCTAAAAAACAAAGCTTGGAATTGCATGAGCATAAAAAGAGCAGTGGAAAACATCCACAAAGTGATCATGAAAAATACTGCGAGTGCTGGTGGGACAGGGCTCCAGTGCGTTGCGATCAGCTGCATCTGGTCAGCTGCATTGAGGGAGCGCTTGTTGTCTTTTGGCATAAACATCAGAGACAAAGCACTTCTCTGATATGAGCTCTCGTAATTACAAAGCGTGTTTTAGAAAATCTCTTCAACATTTGAATTTGATTCTTTTGTATTTTTCTTTCTTTTTTTTTTTTGGTATGTGGGTAGCTCCCTGACTGGGAATTGAACCCAGGCCACAGCGCCAACGCCGGAGCCTTAAGCCACTACACCATCAGGGAACTCCATGTATTTTTCTAAAGTTAACTGTTAATCACAGAAATGAAATAATTTGTAAATTAGAGATGTATCAAATTAAAGTAGTGATAATCCTAGAGTGTGTTTTTTAAAATTTCACCTCTTTTTGGTTATTAATTTATTTCCTGTGGCATATAAGAAAAATCACATCGTTGGGATTTTGGTAGGGTTTGCAATGAATCTCTTGATAGCTTTGTGTAATGACATTTTAACAGTGTTAAGTCTCTTAATCTGTGAATATGGGATGTATTTCTATTTATGTCATCTTTAATTTTTTCCAGCATGTTTTGCAATTTTTATTGTACAAGTATTTCACCTTCTTGGTGCAATCCTAAATATTTTATCGTTTTTGATGCTATTATAAATGGAATGTTTTGGCAAATTCTTTTATGGATTGTTTGTTAGTGTATAGAATGTAACTAATTTTTGTGTTAATTTTGTATCCTGCTGTTTTGCTGATTTCATTTATTATTGTTTAAGTGTATAATCTTTAGGTTTTTCTAGGTATAAGATCATATCATCTGCAAACAAATAATTTTACTTCCTTTGCAACTTGTTTGCCTATTATTTCTTTTCCTTTTTTTTTCTTTTTGGTTGATTCCCTGAGTGGGGATCAAACCCAGGCCGTGGTGGTGAGAGCGCTGAAGCCTAGCCACTGCACTGCCAGGGAACCCCCTATTTCTTTTTCTTGACTAATTCCTCTGGCTAGAACTTCAGCAGTACGTTGAATAGAATTGGTGAAAGCAGGCATCCTTGCCTTGTTCCTGATCTTAGAAGAGAAGTTTTTAGTCTTCTACCACTGAGTATGATACTAACTGTGGGTTTTCACATATGGCTTTTATTATATTGATGTGGTTTCCTCATACTCCCAGTTTTTTGAGTGTTTTTATAGTGAAAGCGTTTTGAATTTTGTCAAATGCTTTCTCTGTGTCAGTTGACACGATCATGTATTTCTTTCCCCTCCATTTGTTAATGTGGTATATTACATTGATTTCCATTTGTTGAGCCATTCTTGCATTCCAGGACCCAATCCCACTTGGTCATGGTGTAGTAATCCTTTCAATATGCTGCTGAATTTGGTTTGCTCATTATTTTGTTGAGAATTTTTGCATCAGTGTTTATCAGAGGTATTGGTCTTAGTTTTCTTCTGGCTTTGGTATCAGGGTAATGCTGGCTTCAAGGAATAAGTTGGGAAGTATTCTGTCCACTTCAATATTTTGAAAACATCTGGGAAGGATGGATAATAGTTCTTTAAATGTTAGGTAGAATTCATCAGTGAACCACTGGGTTCAGGGCTTTTCTTCGTGAGGTAATTTTGATTACCGATTCAGTCGTACTAGTTAGTTATAAATCTATTCCAAGTTTCTATTTCTCTGAGTTGCTATTAGTAGGTTTTGTGTTTCTTCCTTTAATTCTCACTGTTTGCTTTATATTTTCGATAATCTGTTTCAGGTGTGTAAATTTTTATAACTGTTATATATTCCTGCTGTGTTGAAACTTATTAATACGTAGTGTCCTTTATCTCTTGTAAACTTTTTGAATTAAAATCTATTTAGTAATTACTACTAAAGTAATTACTGATAAGGAGGAACTTCTGTCATTTTATTATATTTTTTGTATGTCATATCACTTTTTTGTTCATTTCCTGCATTACTGTCTTCTTTTGTGTTTAGTTTTTACTGGAAGTAGTAGTCTTTTTTAAATTTAATTTATTTTTTAATTTATTGGGGTGACATTGACTAGTAAAAATTACACAGGTCCCAGGTGTACAATTCTACATTACATCTTCTATGTGCTATATTATGTGTTCATTACCCAGAGTCAGTTCTCTTTCCATCACCATATATTTGTGTCCTGGCCCTTCTCCCCACCCCACCCCACTCCCCTTACCCTCAGGTAACTACTAAATTATTGACTGTGTCCATGAGTTTTGTTTCTTTGTTGCTTTTGATTTTCTATTAACCATCAAACTAAATTTCCCCATCCCTTTCCCTTACTTTACCCACTCTCCCATCTCTCCTCCCATCCTAAAGAAGTCCCTCTAGCATTCTTTGTAGTACTGGTTTGGTGGTGATGTATTTCTTTAACTTTTCCTTATCTGAGGAGCTCTTTATTTGTCCTTTAATTTTGAATGCTAGCCTTGCTGGATACATTATTCTTGGTTGTAGATCGTTGATTTTCATCATGTTGAATATCTTCTGCCATTCCCTTCTAGCCTGTAAAGTTTCTGGTGAAAAATCAGCAGAGAATTGAATGGGTATCCCTTTATAGGTTATTACTTGAATTTCTCTTGCTGTTTTTAGAATTTTCTCTTTTTCTTTAACTTTTGCCATTTTCATTATGATGTGTCTCAGTATATTCCTGTTTGGGATCATCTTGTTTGGAATTCTCTGTGCATCCTGGACTAGTATGTCTATTTTCTTTACAGGTTAGGAAAATTTTCAGTCATTATTTCTTCAAATAATTTCTTGATCCCTTGCCTTTCCTCTGTCCTTTCTGGCACACCTATTATTCTGATATTTTTACGTTTGATATAGTCCCAGAGGAATCTCAATCCATCCTCCTTTTTTTGGAAATAATTTTCTAATTGATCTGGCTAGGTGATTTCTGCTGGCTTTTCCTGCAAATCACTGCTTTGCGCTTCTATTTTATCTAGGTTAGTGACTTTTATTCCATTGTTCATTTCAGTTAATGTAGTCATTATCTCTCTCTCTGGTCCTTTATAATGGTTTCTAAGTCTTCTTTGATGCTTGCTATCTTTCTATCAAAATTATCATTCAGTTTCTTAAGTATTTTGTAATGTTGCTTTGAGCTCTGTTTCTCATGGGTCATCTTTCCCCATCTCTTTCATTTGAGCTTCTTTTCTCTGGTTTCTCATTTTTGCAGCTTCCCTGGACCCTCCAAGCTGCTGTTCCTTTGGCGTTCGCTGTTGATACTGGGTGGGCAGAGGTCTGTTGGGGAGGGGCACTTGTGGCTTTGTTTTCTTCCTGTGGCTCCCGGGGTCATGCATGATTGGAGTTTGGGCATGATTGCACCCTTTTGTTCTTGGTTTGTCCTGCTCTCAGATTTTGCCCTGAGGTTTGGGGTCAGCTGTCCTGTATGCTGTTCTTTCAGATCATCCTGGTTGTAGACTGAGAAATGTGCGTGAAGCCCCCTCTCTCCTTCTCCTTCCTGGCCTGGGCCTTCATGCTACGGCTCCTCACTGCCCAGTCACGCCCCCTGCTCTGGGAACTGGAGTGAAGTCCAACCAATCTGCACCTCCTGGGGCCAAAGTGAGGTGGCTGTGGTATCTCACACCCCGCCTCTGGGCCTCCTTTCCTCTGTCCCGCGGACTGAGTAAGACCCAGAGCGCTCTCCCACTGCTGCCTTTCTCCTCCCTCCCCCAGCCGTAGAGTTCCAGGACAGGACCCAAGCTGCAGCCACGTCTCTGCTTTTTCCCTTTTATTTCTCCTTTGTTTAACCCTCTGACCACCTGCAGGTACTTTAATGCAATGAGAGGGTTTCTTAGCTGTGTGTGTTGTGTAGAGGCTCCTTTGGGGAGGTACAGGTGTTTTATTAGTTGTAATCTCCAGAGGAGTTTTTCAGAAGTCCCTCTCACACCGCCATTTTGTTGCCAATTCTAATTGTTTTCTTGTTTTTGTTTTTGTACTGAAATATTTAAATTCTTTTCTCATTCCCTTTTGTGTACATTCTAGAACTATTTTCTCTGTGGTTACCCTGGGGATTACTTTCAGCATCCTAAAATTGACACTAGTTTGAATTTATACCAGCTTAACTTCAAATAACATACAAAATCTCTGCTTCTCTACTGTTCTCTCGCCACCCCTTATGGTGGTTGTCACAGATTTCATCTTTATACATTGTATGCCACAAAATATAAACCAATAATTCTTTGAAATAAATTAGTCTCTTAAATTAGATGGAAAACAAGAGTTGGAATTGCAAACCAGGGTTACAGTAATACTAGCTTTTAGATTGTCAATATATGTCTAAACCTGTAGAGAATTTTTTTTTGTTTGTTTGTTTGCATGTGAGTAGTTCCGTGGCCAGGAAACGAACCTAGGCCGCAGCATTGACAGAACCAGCGCCAAAGCCTTAAGCCACTACACCACCAGGGAACTCCGAGAATTTTTTAAAGAGTTTATTTGAGCCAAACTGTCAATATGCCAGGAAGCAAGCTCAAATATTCCAGAGAACATCAATTTTGCATTTTTTTTAAATACATTTAGAATTAAGGAGGGAACTAAATGATATTACATGAAGGTGGGAGAATGCATGGTACAGGATAGGTAACAAGATTATGTGCTCACTTGAGGGTGGTTATGCCTTTGAGTGGTCTGGAAAAGAGGACTACTGCTGGCATTTCAAAGGTGTGTTAACCTAGATGTTCAAGAACATGAACAAGGCTTGCTTAAAAACTTTTTACTAAAGAATTTTTAAACCCATAATAACCTGCCCAGTTAGGAATTTCTGATCAGATCACCCTGTAAGGTCTCTCTCAGATTTATAATGGAACCCCTTTTCCATCAACAAGACTAATAATTTTTTTTCTTTAAATGTATTAGTTTTAAAAATAATGTAGAAAACAGTACAATTAAAAACCAAAGTTGCAATAATACCAGCTTTATATTTGCACAATACTTCATTCATTGAGATCTTTATTTCTCCATATGGCTTTGAGTTACTGTCTAGTGTCCTTTCATTTTACCTTGCCGGACCCCCTTAAAGATTTCTTTCTAGGGCAGGTCTAGTGGTAATAAACTTCGTCAGCTTTTGTGTTTCTGGGAATGTCTTAGTTTTCTCCCATTCTGATGGACAGTTTTGCTGGATATAGGATTTTTGATTGACATTTCTATCTGTTAGCACTTTGACTGTATCAGCCCACTGATGTCTCCTGGACATCAACATTTCTCATGAGTAGTCTGCTGATAAACATACTGAGAATCCCTTGTATGTGATGATTTGCTTCTCTCTTGCTGCAGCAATGATTTTTTCTTTGTCTTTGGTATTTGAAAATTTGATTCCAGTGTGTCTGTTTGTACCCCTTTGAGTTCAGCGTACTTGATCTCTTACTGTGTTCGTGAAGTTTTCAGTCATTATTTCTTAAACTATTCCCCTTTCTCTCTCTTTCAGCTGTTACTCCCACAGTGCAAATACTAGACCTCTTAATAGTGGTATCCCTGAGGTCCCCTTAGGCTTTGTTCACTTTCTTACATCAAGGTTGTCCAACTAGCCAGCCCATGGGCTACATGTGGACCAGGACAGCTTTGAATGCGGCCCAACACAAATTTGTAAACTTAAAACATTACGAAAATTATAATACATGGGCATTTTTTTTTTTTTTTTAGCTCATCAGTTATTGTTAGTGTTAATATATTTTACGTATGGCCCAGGACAGTTCCTCTTCCAGTGTGGTCCAGGAAGCCAAAAGGTTGGACACCCCTGCCTTAAATGTTTTCTTTCTGTTCTTCAGATTTAGTAACTTTCATTGTCCTGTCTTCAAATTTGCTGATGCTTCTGCCCACTCAAATCAGCCGTTGAATCCCTTTAGTGAATTTTTCATTTCAGTTACTATATTTTCAGCTCCAGAGTTGTTTTTTTTTTTTTTTTTTTTGATAAGGAGGGATTCTTTTTTCAGTTTTCTCGTTATTGATATTTCATTTTGTTCCTACATCATTTTCTTGACTTTTTCCACATCTTTAGTTCTTCGAACATCTTTAATACAGTTGTATTAAGTCTATCTAGTATAGCTGCCATCAGATCTTTTTAGGGAGTTTTTGTTGATTTATTTTCTTCCTTTGAATAGGCCATACTTTCCTGTATCATTTTTTGCCTTGTGATTTATTTTTTGTGGACATTTGTATCTAATAATGTAACTCTGGAAATCATTCTCTCTTCCCCAGGATTTTCTACTTACTGTTTATTTAATTTATTATTAATGTAGCCTGTCTCTGTGTTGAAGGTCAGCCTGAGGTATAAAAATAAGGACTACTTAAGTCTTTCCTGAGCCTTTCTCTGGCACAAGCAGTCATATTCTAATTTGTCGAATATATGCAATTGTTTTGAATCTACCAGTCTTTAATGTCTGCTCTTAAAAGGGAAAAAAGGAAGATGTGGAGAGAGAAAGCAAAAAAGGTTCTGGTCCTTTAACTTCCTTGGACATCACTTCAGTGGATGAGGGAGGGGCTTGCAAAAAAGGCTGCCTATCTATTGTCCTGCACCTCTGTGATCAGAAACAGCAATCAGTGATCAGAGCACAGATTCCTGATAATTTGAGGACTGGATCCTTTTTGCTAATCCTGGCTCCCACAATGTGCTCCAGGAACCCTGTATAGCAGCCAGCCATGTTGCTGGGGGTGGAAGATGGAGGGTTGTTTTTGAGTTAAGAGCTGAAATTGATCAAAATTAACTATAGTTTACCTTCTAAGTCTTTTCTCTGGTATTTACAAGCCTCCAATAAGTTCCAGAGATCCAAAATAGTTACATCAGATTCTGCTAGTGCTTTTGTTGTCTAGATGGGGAGAAAGATGGCTCACATTTCCTCCACTGCTATCTTCCCAGAATCCTCCCTAGGTGTTTGTGTATTTTAAAAATTACTTTATGTTATCAAGTTGTTGCCTCTCTCCCTGCAACATATAAAAAATTGTATGCACTCATAATCGTATTAGCATTTTATCAGAATGCACATTTCCTGTCCATACAAACATTGGGTATGTTTAGTATTTTTTCAGTTTTGCTAATCTGGTATGCATAAAAATTCTATATTTTTGATTTATTTGTATTTATAATATTTGATTATTAGTAAGAATGAAATTTATATTACTTTGGGAATTGCTGTTTATAACATGTTGACATAAATGCCTTAGATTTGTTTGTAGTCCTCTATATTTGGTAAGAAAATATGAAAGAGGAAAAATTTATTTGTAATAGTAGTGACTCTAAGATATTTATCAAAGTTTATTTTTTCCTATTTAGAATTTTTTCCTAAAAATATATAGAATGAATATTCTATTTAAATGGTGTTTTTGCCCAAGTTTTGAATGTGTTTATTTATGTGATTCTTTTAATTATTTTTGGCCATTTTATAACTATGTCTAGTTTTTAATGTAATAATAACTGCAAAATATTTTGTATTTGACAGAATGCTTTTATAGACATAATCTTTCAATAGCTCATGGAATCGGTTGTATTCTGTGGATGAGGAAACAGAATCTTTGAGAGATTAAGAAACTTGTCCAAATGTCTAGTGTACTTCTTTCATAATAATACAAAAGGCAGGGAATCTGTTGGGGTCAAGATTTGACCCTGCAACTGATTTATTTAATCATTTCTTGTGTCTGTCTTATTAGCTCCAAAATCAAGATCATTCTTTTCCTTGTATTGACAGGTAATATCTAAAAGCTAATTATGTACTTAAATAATAGTAATATTATTACTTTTTAAATATAGAAATGAATACAGAAGCAGAACAACAGCTTCTTCATCATGCCAGAAATGGCAATGCTGAGGAAGTAAGACAGCTATTAGAAACTATGGAAAAGAATGAAGTAATTGCTGACATTAATTGCAAAGGTAAGTTTTGAATGGATTTTTTAGCTTTCTCTTATACTACTTATGCACTTGCTCTTATACACTACTCTATTTAGCACTGATTATTGTGTTTTGCTTGCAGTAAATTTACATTTCTTAAGCTAAAAAGAACCCCCATAAGAGTGGATAAATGCCTTTCCTAATTACCTCTAAGTTAGAGCAGTTGAGATCTAGTATTAAAATTGTCATGGATCGTAAACCTTTTGACCCATGGGAGTGAGCCTGAGCCCATATGATGCACGCTGTGATAACTTTTTCTTAAAGACATTGTAGTTGAACCAGCAGGTTTGAATGTTTACTGTGTGCCCAGAGTCATGTGAAGTACTTTGAAGATTGTGTCAATTAGGATCCCTTCCCTCGCTGAGACTAGTCTAGTTGATTAATAGATCAGACTAGTCTACATTACACAATATGTACCAGCATATGGAAGTGTAAGTGTCATGGAACCTCATAGGACAGGTATATAACTGGAACTTGAAGGATTAACTTCATGGAAGAAATTATTCTAAGGTGATATATGAGAATGTGTAGGACTTAACTGCATGAAAATAGAGAAGAAAAGGGTTCAACAGCATTTGCCAAGGGCCTGAGGTGAGAGGCAACCTAGATGGCAAGGGCTTCAGGAAACGGCGTAAGGGATAAGGTTAGGTGGATAAGTAGTAGCTAAATCAGAATGTGCCTTGTGTAACAAGGTTGCACATATGTGATACTCAAGTGTGCAGAGAAATAAAATTTATTTTCTACAATGGCCCAGATATTTCGAATATGGAGGACTAAATGTTAGTCTTTGGGTACCTCAATCTCAGTAGCTTTTTAAATAAATAATTGGTCTTCCAGAGCCTCTCACCTCTCTCTCCTTCCCACCTCTCTCCTGAGGTGGCATTTAAAGGTAAAGGTGAGCCTTGCCGTGTGTTTGTACAGCCTCTGGTTCTTCAGTAACCCTTGTCTTCCTAGTTCTTCTGAAGCATTTGTTGTCAAGGTTAGGTCTCTCAGTTTGTCATGTAATGCTGGTGGTTCTCCTTGGCTTTTGCAAGAGACTTACCTTGGCTCTTGTTGGCTTCGTGTCATTGCTCTGAGCCTCTGTCACAGCTTCCATCTGGCACATGGTCAAGGTCTGCTGATCGAACTCTGCCACACAGGAGTGTGGCTGAGGGTGGCATGTGGGAATGTTGTGACACTTGGGAACTAAGAGCAGCTGTGGTTAGCCAAAATTTGGTCTCCCCTCTGTCTGTGCTACAGAGTTTTGCTGTGGCCACCTTGCAGGTAGATGCTGGGATAGGTGGTCAGCTAGGGCATCTTTTTTGTTTGTTTGTTTGTTTGTTTGTTTTGTTTGTTTTGTTTGTTTTTGTATGTGGATAGTTCCCTGGGCGTGAATCGAACCCAGGCCACAGCACTGACAGTGCCAGCGATGAAGCCTTAAGCCACTACACCACCAGGGAACTCCCTAAGGCATCTTTTTCTAGCATTTCAGGTGCTATATGCCTGTTCTCAGTGTTTCTTCAATTTTTCTTACACTTAGGGCTTAATGAGCAGGAGCCAGACGTCTCATCTCATGTCTTATCCTTTCCCCCATATCCTCTGTCTCTGAGGGATATTTATTCTGCTGTGTCACATTCTCTTCCTGTTCTAGAGCAACAAATCTCATGGCCACACCCTCAGTGAGGAAGGAGTATTATCCTTGCAGCATGGAAAAAACTATGATTTGAGTTGTCCTGATTATATAGTCTGAGATGGTTCTTGGTATGCTCAAGGAGTTCTAAAAATCCTCCCATCCTTCAGGGAAGACTGGTTCTTAATCTTTACCTTGAGATTCCATTTTGAATGCTAAAACACCCCTGATTTGATAATTCTCAGTGACCCTTTGCTTACTGCCTTTTCCATTCCCACTGGTCCTTGTCTCAGGCTAATAAGTGGAGAGTCATCTACTTGGAAATATAAACCTGAGAAACAGATGTTAGTGCTGTTGCAAACTTTCACCTTTTTTTACCTGTCAGTCATATTTTGTTTTAGGGCAGTTTAAGAAGAGTTTATATAGATGAATGACATAAACAGGTGATGTCTAGCTTCAGTGAACTGCAGTAGAAATAAATGGAGAGGGGTGGGACTGGATGTAAGTAGTGCTTTCATTTGGGAATCACCTGTTCCTGGCATTTCCTATTTTATCTTCTATGTTATGTTTTCCCAAATCCTGAGAAATGGAGAAAATGGTAAAGTGTGCTATAATCCTTCTGTAGGAATTAAAGCTTAACAATTGTTAACTGACAAATAAAAGGCCAAAGTGAGAGGCATCAGGTGTTTGAGAGCCAAAAGAGTACACCTGTTATAGAAGCACAGATTCAGGCATAAACCCAAATAGTGTTCTGTTTAATAATTAGGAGGTTAAGGCAAGAGATACTTATAAGAAAGGGAATTAGAATATTTACATGAATAGAAGGAAGGAATTTCTATGGGTGTTAATCAGCTAAAGAAAGAATTTCTATAGGTGCAGATAAGCTAACATAATGATGCTAATTCTAAAGAATGTCTTCATTTTCAGTCTGGTAGTATAAACAGTTGTTTGGAATACAATGTTGCTTCAGGCCCTGTCCAAAAGCTTTCTTGGTTTAATATTCCGAAAGTTTGAGAAGTAAGATGTTCAAGCCATCTCCTCTGGGATGGAAGTCTGACTCCATTGTAAATTGGTTCTGTTGATAGTGTAGTTTACATTTTCCCTTTTGATCAAGATCTTTCCTTTTAAGAATTGCAGAGCAATCATTGTAAAGCCACTCAGGTCAGTTATTAAAAGCATTGTGGGTCCTTTGTCACTGGAAAATGTTTTCCCAGTATATTATGTCTCACATACAAAGGAAGCGGGTTTGTGGAGAATGGCAAACAATCACAAGGACACTCTTAGTGGCACAGTCCCTCAGGGAGTTGTTCAAATTCTGTTCTGGGTACACTGGGGTTGATGGCTGAGGTTTCTGTTGGGTCAAAACCTGATCTCCAGGAACTGCGGGCAGCTGTTAAACTGTCAGCTCCTCCTGAGGAGAAGTGTGTCCTTTGGGTAGCAGAGAGCTCCTGGGGCTTTGACAGACCCTCCAGGGTGGTGGGATTTGATAGGCTGTATTCTGTGAAGCCTGATTTGGAATTTTGGTAACTTTTTGGAGTGATCTCCACTCTAAGCTATTAGTGCCGCCCCCTTTTTTGCGAAATTAAATTAGGTAGTTTTCGTTTTTGCAATACTCATTGTTTTACACCTCTCCTCAGCTCTAGTGATGGGATCTCACATTTCATTGCTTTTGATTTTGGTTCTTGTTATCTAGTTGGACACTCTACCACTCTGGCCATCCAATATCCTCATTACCTGAGATTTTATCTGAAGACTCCATTTTCAGTCACTACCTGCAGAGCTAACAGCTTTCCAAATGGTGCAGGAAAGATTCTTTATCAAGTCCATATTCCCTCTTCTAACAGGGTACAGGTTTTCAAAGAGAGGTGCTTTTCATGAAATGCTGTGCCAGGAGAGCCATATCTTTTCTAGATGAGGTCAAGATGGTGAGAGATTCAGAACCTTCAAACCATCAGGCTACTAGGGATCATCTAGTTTGAATGTCACTCCCTCATGGCTCCTTCCACCCTTTCAGGAATGAGGACATTGACTTAGGAAAGTGATTTCGAGAATCTGGGTCTTGTGAATTCCAACATTGCACCCCGTATATTTCTAATTCTGTCATGTCTCTTGCCTCTCACTCATCATCTTTGCAGTGCGAAAGGGAGCCATTGGCCATTGTTCTGAAGTTGCCTGTTAGGGAGAAGTTAATTTCATTGTAAAATTACCTGAATAATATCTAAAAATATATTTTTCCTATTTTTAGGAAGCAGTAAGTCTAATTTGGGCTGGACACCTCTTCATCTGGCATGCTACTTTGGACATCGACAAGTAGTCCAGGATCTGTTAAAGGTATATATATGGCTTCAATTTTTAAATCAAGCTTGTCCATCGTGGCCTGAGGGCCGCATGTGGTCCAGGATGGTTTTGAATGCAGCCCAACACAAATTCATGAACATTCTTAAAACATTAAGAAAGATTTATTTTGCAATTTTTATTTTATTTTGTTATTTTTTTTAAAGCTCATCAGCTATTGTTAGTGTCAATGTATTTTATTTGTGGCCCAAGATAATTCTTCTTCTAGTGTGTCCCAAGGAAGCCAAAAGATTAGACAGCTCAGTTTTAAATGAATATGATAAGTATTGCTCTTACAGAAATTATAAAAGTCTTAGAAAAGTCAGTTGAGCCATAATAGCTTATTTAAAGCACTTAATTATTCTTTAGTAAAAACATGAATTAGGTTAGCTTGAATAATAAAAATTCAAATTTTTCCAGTCACTTGAATTTTGTATTATGTACTTTTAAAAATTGCAAATGGACATATGAATTAATGAAGGTACCATTTTCAGTTTTTTGAGCCATAACAGTTAAAAAATAACCAAAGCACATCCTAAATAACTCAAAAATAATATCAGAATCTCTTAATGAAAACCATTTAACTTAAGACTGCCTATTTCTCAATTCTTTGAATAATTTTTCACATATTGATATTTCTGAATGTGGGTTTTGTCATAAATTAATCTGTACATTAAAATAGTGGCATTTTTTATTTTTGAAAACTTAATAAATTGGTGGAGAAAATATGGTATTTTATTTAGATAAAATACCATTTTTCAATATGGGTGTTTCTAAGCTGGAGTTAAGGTGTATTGATTTTTAAAGGAAAGTGACTTTTCATTTTTTTTACCTGTCAGGTAGATTTTTACCTTCAGGAACTTTACTATTTACTTTCATTATGAATTGAATGTATTTTTAGTAGTGACAACCAATCAATATTAACAGTTGTTTTAATTTTGGAAATATTTAATACATTTTTAAGGAATTGTTTTCACCTTTGTATATTTCTTGATATATGAAAGATGTTTAAAGTTTTCGTGTTTACTAGGCTGGTGCGGAAGTAAATGTATTAAATGACATGGGAGACACACCACTTCATCGAGCTGCCTTCACTGGACGGAAGGTGAAAACATTCTGTATTCAGTGTTTGCAAGTGAAAGGTTTGGAAGAGCAGTCACCATGTTTTCTCTTTTTTAACTACATGAGTTGCAACTGGGAAAAGCCCCCAAAATGTATAAACCAGCGCTTTGGGTCAAAAGGCCACAAGCCCAGTTTCCACAGTGAGGTTATAGAGACTCCACTCTAGCACCCCTGATAGGAGCTCATTCAGTCTCTGATTGTGTACTGCAGGGATGGGGAGCTCCTTGTTCCTTTAAAAAAAAAACTTTATTGGGGAATAACTTGCATTGCATAAAACACTGCTGTGAGTGTACATTTTAATGACGTTTATTAGTACATTTACATAGTTGTAGAACCCATCACCACAGTCCAGTTTCAGAATATTTTCATGCCCTACCCCCAGAGTTTCCTCATGCCTGTTTGCATTATTCCCTCCTGCTAGCCCAAGTGTCAGGCTACCACTGATTTGCTTTCTGTCTCTAGATATTTGTCTTTTCTATAAATTTCTCATAAATGGAATTATACAAACTTTTGTGTCTGGCCTCTTTAATTTAGCATAATATTGTTGAGGTTCATTTGTGCTATAGCATGTATCAGTAATTTGTTCTTTTTTGTGGCTGAATAATATTCCACTGTAGGGATATACCACATTTTAAATTTTATTCACTGTTCATTATAAAAACCTTTCCCATTGTATTGCCTTGGCACCTTTGTTGAAAATGAATTGACCGTAAGTATAGAGGTTTATTTCAGGACTTTCTATGCTTTTCCATTTATCTGTATGTCTTATATTATACCAGTACCTTGCTGTCTTTATTACAATAGTCTTATAACTAAGTTTCAATATTGGATAGTGTAAGTTCTCTAAGTATGATTTTATTTTTAAAAATGTTTTGGCTATTTTCAGTCGAACGTCTGTCTTTCCATATAAATTTTAATATCTCATCAATTTCTATAAAACACTTTTTGGAATTTTGGAAGAGATTGTGTTTTCTTAAATCTGTAGATCAATTCCAATATTTGAATGTGAAATGTCATTCCATTAGTTTAGATCTTCTTTAATTTCTCTCAGCACTGTTTTGAAGTTTTCAATATACAGATCCTATATTTGTTTTGTCAAATTTATTCCTTTGCATTGTATTCTTTTTGATGCTATTTTGAATGGGATTTTTTCTCTTAAATTTTTAAAAATTTCTTGTTACTACTATATAGAAAGAAAATTGATTTTTTAATCTTGATCTTGTATCTTATGTCTTTGGTGAACTTAGTTATTCTGGTAAGCTTTTGTAGATTCCATAAGATTTTCTGTATACCAGATGATATTTCTTCCTTTCCAATCTGGATGCTTCCCCCCCTCTTTATTTTACTTTGTTTACCGTTGAATAAATGTGGTGAGAACAGAAACCCTCGCCTTGGTTTTTGGTCTTAGGGAATATGGATATCATACTTATTGGTAAAAAACTAGATGCTGTTAGTTGTAAGTTTCTCTTAGATCCTCTTTATTAGGTTGAGGAAGTTTTCTTCTAGTTCTAGTTTGTTCAGAGGTTTTTATCATGAATGGGTGTCACATGCTTTTCCTCTGTCTTTTGAGGTGATTATGTGATTTTTTGTTCATTAGTCTATTAATAGAGGGCTGTCTGGAAAGAATCTAGCCATAAATGCCTCTATTTTTCATGTTACATGGCTGGATACTTTCCAGACAGCCCTCATATGGTATATTACATTAATCACTTTGGGGATATTAAGCCAAATTTGCATTTTTATATAAAATCCCTCTTTGATGTAATCTTTTAAATATGTTGCTGGATTCTATTAATATAATATTTGCTAATACTTTGTTAAGGATTTTTTGAGTCTGTATTCATGAGAGATCTTGCTGTGTAGTTGTCCTGAGATTTGTTTCTCTGGCTTTGCTAACAGGGTAATATCATCTTCATAGAATGAGTAAGGAAATGTTCTTTCCTCTCCTATTTTCTTAAATTGTTTATGAAGGATTGGCATTTCTTTTAAAATATTTGGAAGAATTAGAATTCACCAGTGAAGCCAACTTTGCTTAGACTTTCTGTGTGGGAAGATTTTATTTTATTTTTTTTTTAATTCATTTTTATTGATAGACTTTTTTGGGTGACATCTGTTAGCAAGATTTATGTATGTTTCAGGCATACAATTCAGATTTTAAATTACTAAATCAATTTAGTTATTTTATATAGGTCGGTTCAGATTTTCTGTTTCTTCCTGAGTCAGTTTTGGTTATTTTGTCTTTCTTTGTATTTTTCCATTTCACCTAACTTGTCTTAAGTTGTTGACATTAAGTTATTAATAATAATCTCCTGTCATTCTTTTCATATCTGCAGGTTGGTAATGATAGTCCCCTGTTTTATTCTTGTTTTTGGTAATTTATGTATTCTTTTTTGTCTTAGTTTAATTAAGAATTACTCATTTTGTTGACCTTTTAGAAAAAAACAGCCTTTAGCATTTGGTTTCATTTTTGAATGATTTTTTTCTATTTATGTTATTGATTTGTGATCTTATCTTTATTTCTCTCTTTTAGTTTCTTTAAATTTAATTTTCTGTTTCTGTCTTTTTAGTTGTTGTTTCTGAAAGACTTAGATTATGGATTTGAGTCCTTTTTCTTTTTTTGAAGAGGCATTTTTTAAAGCTGTAGTTTTTCCTCTTACTTGCATAGTATATATTTTGACATGTGTTTTTGTTTTCCTTTACTTTAAGATATTTTTAAATAGGTTATTTAGAATTATGTTTTTGGCCAAATATTTGGAGATTTCCTAAACTTTTTTTCCATTGTTGACTTCTATTTTAACTTCCCTTATGATCAGATAATTTAATTTTAACTATTTATTGAAGAATATATTTTAAATTCTTTTAATCTTTATTAGGAATTATTTTATGGTATAGCATTGGATCTATCCTTGAGAATGTTTTGTGAGTGCTTGAAAATAATGTATATTTTGCTGTTTTGGGGTGGAGTACTCGGTAAATGTCCATTAGGTATTTGTTGATAGAGCTGTTTAATTTTATTTTTTTTAACCTTTAACTGATTTTCTGTTTGGTTGTTTTAGCAGATATTGAGAGTGTAGTATTGAAGTCTGCAGCTATAATTCTTGAATAGTGTCTTTTTATTATTGCTTCGTGAATTTTGGGATTAGGTACATATCCATTTATAAAGGGATTATGTGGAATATATGGGATATGTCTTCCTGATGTATTGACCCTTTAAAATTTATTTTTTTTTAAATTAAATTTATTTGGGTAAAGTTGGTTAATAATGTTATATAAGGTTCAAGTGTACAATTCTATACTGCATCATCTGTATATTGCATTGCATGTTCACTACACAAAACTTAGTCTCCTTTTATCACCATTTACATGCTCTTTTCTGTGTCTGAGTTTGTGTGTGTGTTTTGTTTGTTTGTTACTTTTGACTTATAACTCACATGTGAGTGAAATTATGTGGTTCTTGTACTTTTCCATCTGACTTGTTTCACTAAGCATGGTACTCTCAAGATCCATCTGTGTTGTTGCAAATGGCAATATTTCATCCTTTTTGTGGCTGAGTAGTATTCCATTGTATGTATGTACCACATCTTTATTCAATCCTCTATTGAAGAACACTTGCTTGTTTCCATGTCTTGATTACCTTGAATAATGCTGCAGTAAAGGGATACATACACCTGTACGAATAAATGTTTTCAAAATGTTTGGGTAAATACCCAGAAGAGGGATTGTTGGGTCATATGGTATCTCTGTTCTTAATTTTTTGAGGAACCTCCATTCTGTTTTCCATAGTGACTGGACCAGTTTACTTTCCCACCAGCAATGTACAAGGTGTTTCTTTTTCTCCACAGCTTCTCCAAAACAGAATTTCTTGTCTTACCGATAATAATCATTCTGACAGCTGTGAGATAGTATCTTATTGTGGTTTTGATTTGCATTTCCTATATAACTAGTGAATTTGAGCATCTTTTCATGTATCTGTGGGTCATTTGTATGACTTTTTGGGAAAAGTGTCTATTCAGGTCCTCTGACCATTTTTTAATTGAATTTTCTTTTTTTGGTTGGGTTGTATGAGTTCTGTATATTTTTTGGATACTACCCCTTTTATCTGAGGTTTCTTCTCCCATTCATTTGGTTGCCTTTTTGTTTTGTTGATGGTTTTTCTTTTGCTGTGTAGAATGTTTTTAGTTTGATATAGTCCCATTCATTTTTGCTTTTACTTCCCCTTGCCTTTGAGGACAAATTTATAAAATCCTCTCTAAGACCAAGGTCCACATGTTTAGTAACTTATGTTTATTTCTATGTATTTTATTGTTTCAGATCTTTTATTTAGGTATTTAATCCACTTAGAGTTAATTTTTACGTATGGCTTTGACACAGTCCAAATGAAAGGACCCCCTCACTATAGGGACTTTTAGACCCCTCTTCCCTTGTTCCTTTTGAAAAGTAACCTGTGCAGTTAAAAAGGTGATTGCATAGTTCTCTGCCGATGCCAATCAAAAGGCCCCACACTCATAAAAAAAAGGAACTGTAAAGTACCAAGGCCTCCTTGCTCAGGGCTCTTGACCTACTCTCTTGCTGGGCCACTCCTATCTCTTTGGAGTGTACTTTCTCTTTAGAGTGTACTTTCTATTTCGAATAAACTACTTTTTCACCACTTTATTTCTGTGTCTCGTTCACATCTTTGCTTGACACACCCAAGAACCTGGACACCACACCGAGGAGGACCCAGTTCCTCGGTAACAGTTTCTGTTAAAAGTCTGGTTTCATTCTTTTGCATATGGCTTTCTAATTTTCTGGACATCATTTATTGAAGGGCTTTCCTTTTTCCATTGTATGGTTTGGGTTCCTTTGTTGAAAATTAGTTGCCTGACCTTTTTTTAAAAAAAAAAAAAAAACCTCATTATGCAATGTTGTTCTTTGCCTTCAGTAATATTTCTTGTCATGAATTTTATTTTGTTTTATATTAATATTGTTGCGGAAAGTTTTACCTGTCCTGCCAGAAAGACTGAGCAGCACTTTGAGCACTTGCAAGTTCAGGCTGTTTATTCCACGCCAGCGGGCCCAGAGGAGTTGTTTCCAAAGTCTGAGCCCCGACAAAGGCAGGTGGGGAAATGTATACCTTAGCATTTCCATAATAACAGCAGTTTCCCGCGTGTGTGGGCTAGGATTGGCGGGAACCGGGGCTCAGGGAGAAGAAGAACCAGGAAGTGACTCCTAGGGGGTCCCAGACTAGGCTATCGGCCATGTTGGGAGGCAGTAGTTCACTGCAATATAATTACATAGTCAGTCTCTCTCTTATGGTTTACTGGTTACTTTATGTAGCTTTTCCTTTCCTTTTACTTTCCACTTCATCGTGTCTTTGAAGCTAATTTGTGTCTGTTGTACACAGTATGTATTTCAGTTGTGTTTTTATCTAGTCCAAAAATGTCTGCCTTTTGACTTGGTATTTAGTTTCATATTTAATTATCAATAAATTTGGATTCACATTTTCTGTATTGTATTTGTTTTCCATGTCTCAGGATTTTTTGTACCTTTTCCCCCCTTACTGCCTTCTTTTGTATTCCATAAATATTCTTTACCACACCATTTTCATTCCTCTGAATACTGAACTATTAGAACATATTTGTAGCAGCAACTTTTGTCCTCTTTATCTGCTAAATTCAACATATGGGCCCAACGAAAGTCAGCTTCTGTTTGTTTTTTTCCTGACAATGTGTCATGTTATCGTGAAGTGGTGGTTTGCCCTCGGTTCTTGTCTCTCAAAGGAAAGAATTCAGTCAGGAGAAAGCTTGTGAAAACAGAATAGTTAAGAGTTTATTAGTAAAAGAAAGTACACTCCCTGAAGTAGAGTGGGCTGACCCAATAGAGGGAAGCAGACCCCCTTCCATTGTTGGGGGGGGGTTGTAGCTATGGGTCTAAGCTCTTCCCCCTTCCTTTTCTGCCTGATCCTTCTGAAAAGGGCCAAAACTGCATAATGATATGATTTTGGGAAGTAGGGCCTATGGTTGAATAAGTAGGGCTATTTCTCCATTCCTAATCTTTTCAGTTTGAGGATAGGGCTTACTCCTGGATTTAGGGCACCTCTTAATGGGCCTCCTAACAGGCACGTTCCTCTTCCCAAATTCCTTCTCTTTTCTTTCTAATTTTGAGGAAGCTGATAATGGACCAGGACAATTTATCCTTTCCTGCTCATACCTGCCTTCCTGCCTGCTCTGTCAGCCTTATCTTCCTGTTTTCTTTGCAAGTCTCCTAAGTTTTTATAGCCTTATGCCGCTTAACAACAGAGATACATTCTCAGAAATGTCATTAGGCGATTTTGTTGTGCCCGCGTCATGGAGAGCACTTTCACAAACCTAGATGGTATAGCCTGTTCCTGCAGTGGTTACCTGCTGCTCTTGTACAGAACTGGCAGTGCAGTGGGTGTGTTCATAGCAGCAACACCACAAACACATGGGTAATTGTCATGTAAGCCCTAACAGTTGGTTTTTCTGTTTGTCATGCAAGTGCTGGGCTTTAGGTTTGAGTGCCCGGGCATTTATTTCAAAGAAACTTCAGTGAAGGCTATCTGGAATAAACACATCCAGCCACACAACTAGATAAAGAGCTAGGCCACCTCCCCCTACTGAGACGCCTTTGGTAAGACATCCTGATTTTGATAACTGACTTTTTGGGTTACTTGTTTTACTCTCTTCCCATGCTTTAAAAGCTTGCTCTTGTGTTTCCAGTTCACCAAGAGTGAGCTGGAAACCCTAGGCCCCTACCCTTGACCCCAAGAAAAGCAGGCCCTCTCTCCCTCTGTGTGACTCTCTGTTTCTCTGCCTGTCTCTCTGCCTCTCCCCATTTTCGCCCTCCTCCTCCCCTGGACCTGGCTGAGTACTCCCTGGGGTGCCTCCTGTGCTGCAGGGACTCTAAGTAATAATTCAGTTTCTTAATGATTGTTGCCGAATCGTCTTTTGCAATAATAAGAACCTCTCGGGCCAGTCCAGTGGTAAGGGTTTAGAAAGGGGAGATCTCTGGGAGAAGCACACCTGGGCCCAGGTGAAGCCCCGAGGCATTTCTGGCAGATAGCATGACTATGGATGAATAGACAGAAACTGGCACAAAACAGTAATGATTTGCACTTTGACCTGAGGACACCTAAGTGACTAAGTGATAGGAATTTCTCAGCTCCGTTATAATTTTAAGGGACCACTATCATACATGGGGCCCCTCATCGACAGAAACACAATGAGGATCATGATGATTGAAAACCGGACATTCTCTGTAATGTATTTTAGCTACTTTCCCCGCTTCAGGTTATTATTATTTCACTTATTAATTTGTCAGCCCTTCATCTATGAAATCTGGAATGTATCTGTCTGGCCTGCTGCTATCTCTGATATGTTTTTTTTTCTTCATTGTTTTAAGGTTTAATTAGCATGATTTTGGTTAAGGACTGTTTGTATCTCTCAAATGCATATGCTGAAGTCCTAACCCCTCAGCGTGATGGTACTAGGAGGTGGGGCCTTCGGGAGGTGATTAGGTCATGATGATGGAGCCCTCTCTATGGCATTAGGCCACTTATAAAGGAGACCACAGAGAGCTCTCTTGCCCCTTCTTGCCATGTGAGGACACAGCGAGAAGACAGTGATCTGTGATGCAGAAAGAGGGTTCTCATCAGACACTGAAGTGACTTGTGTCTTGATCTTGGACTTCCAAGCTTCCCAAACGGTGAGAAATGAATGTGGTTTAAGCCACCCATCTATGGTGTTTTGATTATAACACCCCAAGTGGACTCGGTTTCCTGGAGTTTGTCCCAGCATCTGCATAGCTTTTAGTGGCCAGGCAGTGTTTGGGTAGAGGTTGTGCGTGAATCCTTAACCCCAGTAGGCTTCTACTCTCTGCCTATGGATCTCTGTATAGGCTGTAGAGTGTTGTCAGAATTCAGATATTTCTCACTTCTGCCTCTCCTTTTATTTTCTGCAGGACCCACACGTGTGTGGAATGTGAGGACCAGCTTACCTCATGCTCTGGTTCTCTCATTTCCAGGTTTTATACCATTTGCCCTGTAATAATGGCCCTCCAGTTATGTCCTCATCTGAATCTCCCAAACCTGTGCATACGTTAGGTTACATGGCAAGGGGTAATTAAAGTTGCAGGTGGAATTGAGGTCACTGATCAGCTGACCTTAAGATAGATAATCTCGGTCACCTGGGTGGACCTAGTATAATCACAAAGGTCCTTAAAAGTGTAAGAGGGAGGTGGAAGAAGAGTCAGAGTGAGAGGGGGATGAGCCAGTGAGAGTGGTTGGAGAGATGCCACATTCTGGCTTGGATAATGGAAGAAGGGAGCCACGGGATAAGGAATGTAGGCAGCCTCTAGAAGTTGGAAAATGAATTCTCCAGAGCTTCCTAAAGGAATACAGACCAGTTTATACTTTAGTGCCCCATGAAATCCAGTTCTGAAAATAGAACCATAAGATGATGAATTTGTGTTGTTTTAAGCTGCCAAGTTCGTGCTCATTTGTTACAGCAGTAATAGAAAGCTAATACGCTTTAATGGGAAAAACAGTCTCAGACGTGTAGATTTTCCCATTTGTTTCCTACTGAGTTTGCTAATTTTACTGACTGCCTCTTGGCCTTTTACTCCAAATCCAAGTCAGTTCCCTCTGGCAGCAAAACTACTGGTTTTCACTGCCAGTCCTGGCCTGGTCAAACTTCTGGGGGGTTGGTGGAGGGGATGGGAATAGCACTGACTAGAAGGCTAAGTACAGCTGATGTTCTCACCTGAAGTTCTAGTTCCTGGTGAGTATGCTTCTCAATTTGTTTGTCTTTAGTGGATATCCAGCACTATGAAATGATTAGTTTTGTCATTTTGCCTAGTTTTATAACTCATTTTTTAGGATGTTAATTCTCTGATCTTTTTACTCTACTGTAGCTAAAAGTGATTAACTCTTTTCCCTGATATATGTGTGTGTGTGTGTGTGTGTATCTGTGTGTATATATATGTATCTGTATGTATATATATGTGTATATATATATTTTTTTTATTTGAATGATCTGGTAAATTAACTATGACATAGGATGTAATAGTTATTAGGATGTTAACCATAGTTTAACGTGATCCCTAAAGGTTATTCTTTTATAAGTCCATAATTGGAAGATGTACATTTATTTATCATGACTTGAAGAATGAATTTATCCTATAATATTTCATACTTTTCATTATTTTGATTACTAGACTTAACTTTTTAATATAAATTATCATGAATCAACCATAAGTATGTGCTAAGCATGTTTCAATTAGTACTTTTTATACCATTCCAGTCTATTTATTCATGGTTTGATACTTGTGAACTAGATATGGAGGCTTACTGATCCTGAGAATAAAGTACCTTTTATGGTACAACAGTAAAAATATTAAGGTTAATTGCTATGCTTGACTCTATGGGATTTCAAAAATGAGCTGCAAGTAGTTTAATTTGCCTGACATATACAAACTACTTGTTTCTCCTCGTAGCCCTGCACTTCTCATTCTTTTCTACCTGAAGTACTACGTAAGTTCTTTACCTTTTATTTCCATATGGCTGGAGTCCACCCATTCTTCAAAGGCTATCCCCATAAATTCTTTCCTGACTTCCTGCAGCTGGAAGGAAGCTGTGCTTTTCCCGATTTCTCCCGCACATTACAGCACTTTCATTCATCTACCACCTTGTATTACAGTCATTGTATATGTCTTAGCTCTGCCGCTAGGTTGCATTAATCTTGCTTTCAGGGAATGAACACGTTTCATTTTTTTGTATTATCCATGAGACTTACTGCCCATCTCTGTAATTACCTGGATAAAATCAGTTCATTTGTGCATGCTTGGTTCTTCACATACTTGACTATTTCTCCTACTTTCTTGTGCTTTGATCATGAGGCTATGCTAAACTGGCCTTAATGTGATTTGAACATTAGCATATATATTATCTGTTGCATTAGAAAATAAAATTTAGCTGGTTAGATGGAAACATTAAAAATTTATGTGCTCAAATCTACATGACAGAATTTTGCAAAAAGATTAATTTCTACTTGTACTCATAAACGGAATCAAATTACCTTATTCTGAAGTAATCTTTTACCCCGAAGATAATTTATCTTATGATAGTAAGATTTTGTTGTTTAATAAATAAAATGATGAGTTGAACAAGGATTTGGTTTATTATAGAGCACTTTAAATTACTGTCCTTTGGACTATATAAAATACAGCTCCAGAATTTTAGGAGGATCTTTGGTCTTTTTTGGCACATTAGTGACCCCTAGTGTTCCTTAGTAAAAGTTAATATTCCAGAGTTTTAACGATGGATTTAGCAATTGTTGCTTTATATTTTTCAAATGCAGTTCAGATTCTGCAGTTTTTACATCTTTTGTAATCAGTTTAAAAGAGGGATAAAATCACTGTAGTAAACCATTGGATTGTGGTACTGACCTTTGCTGTGATTTACTATTTTCTAGAGGGGCTGAGTACATTTAAAACAAATACTTTCTATTGTCTGTCTCAGAAACCTGGCATACAGAAGATATATATAATCCTGGGATTTTTGTAAGCCATCTATCTTGAATGCCTGCTATGTGTTAGGCACTGTCAAAACAACTTGACATGTCTTGTTTCATTTAATGGAAAATGATAACCCTGAAATACAGGTTTAAAAAAAATGGCTATTTCTAGTAGGTTGGGCTTCCCAGGAAGCCAACTGAGAGATTAGTATGCAAGAGGTATTTCGGAGTGCTGTGGTATCACACCTAGAAGTGTAGAAGACGGGAGGAAACAGGAGTGGGCACAGGTTGAAGTCAGCTTGTGTAATGCACTCTCAAGGCATGCCTCAGCTGACCGTGTGGAGCGGAAGAGATGACCCTTCAAAGCGGTCCTGATCTGAGGGGAGGGGAAGGGGGCATGACCTTTTGTCAGGCTGCTTTCTTCAGCTAAGACAGTATCTGATGCGGCAGAGAGCTGGCACTCTCAGCATCTGGGGTTACAAGTCCTTTATTCCTCAAGAGGGATCTCAGTAGTGCATCACAGTTTGACCACAGCCCACCCTTTACTCCACTCAGATACACTTCTAGGTTTCCGGGAGTAGTGCCTTCAGGATCCCAGTGAGCCTTTTCTCCTGGGAGAGACTTAGAAAAGGAAGGTTGGTGCGACAAACTGTAGCCCCTTGGGGTCTTGGAGATCATACCTGAGTCACCTTATCTCCCCTCTCTTAGCCGTTCTAGATTCTTCCTCCCTTTGGCTCGCACATCTGGTTTCTGTGGTTGACCTGGTGGTGTGACTCAGGCCCTCATCCCTGGATGTCTGAGCCCCTGGTTACCATGCCCTTCTTAGGCTGGGCCTGCTACACTTGTCTTTGGGGTTATTGCTACTGTCAAAATAGGATAAGGGAATACCAAGAGACACTTAAGTGTATGATCTGCATGCCAAACATATCCCACCCATGTCCCCATTGTGATTAATCCTATTTTCTTCTGAGGTTCAAATTCAGTCACCTCTGCTGCGATGGTGATTCTCTTTGCCTGCTGGTCCTGTGTTACAGGAGCCTGGGCAGGCTGTCTCGTCTGCTGGCGTATGGATCAGAGTATCATCATGAGGGACAGAATATCCTGCTCCAGAACCTGAAGAAGCCACCCAGGCACCATGTGTCCTGTTTCTCTGTTTTTGGGCAGTGCAAGATGGAATAATTTGTTCTTTTCTTTGGAGGCAATGACTGGCATTTCCCAGACCACTGAATCCCTAAAAATTTGCTGCCATGGCATAGCCCTTGCATTCTTCCTAAGGTTTATCTCCCACCCCGTGGAGCCTGTGTGTCTTACCACGGCTTTTGGCCTCTTCTCGCTCATCTGGTTCTATTAACGTGCTACCATTGATAAAGTGGACCAAGGGTGAGGTTCTACAGGATGTCCAAATGGCTCTGAGGCAAAACTGTGTGAGTGCAAACTTTGATTTTATTTTATTTTATTTTTTTGCTAATAGGGATGGAAAGGAATACAGGTGTCAGATCAGTTGCTGTGTGCTTAGGTAAAATTAATCTGCTTCTAGCAGCGATACCTCATTTGGCAGAGTGGGCTACTGTTGGGTTGTTTGTGGAAGTTCATGATCATACTCTACATTCCGTCTGCTTTTTGTAATGGCAAACTGGGAAATTAAATAGAAATATGAGAGGCACCATGATCTCTGCAATTTTTGGGTTTTTAAGGGTGGCACTAATTTCTGCCATTTCTCCCCTGATGTGATACTGGTTTTGATTTATCTAGGCCAGGGGATGGGGGAGGGTAGTTTTATTTGGCTCTTGTGATGTAGACCAAGGGAGCAATGTGAGAATTTGCCATCCATGTGCAAGATTTTGTTATGGACAGATACTTTCATTTTTGTTGGTTATACGAGGGCTATCCAGAAAGAATCCAGCCACAAATGCCTCTGTTTTTCAGATCACGTGTGTGGATACTTTCCAAACAGCCCTTGTATACCTAGGAGTGGAATTGCTTTATCATATGGTATCTCTTTTTAGTATTTTGTGGCGGTGCCAAACTATTTTCCAAAGCAGCTACACCATCTTATGTTCCCACTAGCATTGTATGAAGGTTCCAATTTCTCTGCATCCTCACTGACACTTGTTATTGTCAGTCTTCTTAATTAGGCATTCTACCAGTTGTGAAATAGTATCTGATTTGGTTTTGATTTGTGTTTCTGTAATGATTGGTGAGGTTGAGAATCTGTTCATTTGCTTATTGGCTATTCTTTGGAGAAATGTCTATTCAAGTTTTTTGCCCACTTATTTTAAAAAAATTATTTTAATGGCTTAAAATTTTTAGAGCAGTTTCAAGTTCACAGGAAAATTGAGAACACATAGAGATTTACCATACATGCCCTGCTTTTACACATGCACAGCCGGCCCCCTTAAAATCCCCCAGTAGAGTGGTCCATTTGTTAGAATTGAACTTACATGGACACATCATCACCACCCACAGCCCAGTTTGCCTTAGGGTTCACTCTTACTTGGATTTGGACAAATGTATAATGATATGTGTCTGTCATGATAGAATCATAAAGAGTATTTTCGTTGTCCGGGAAATGCTCAGTGCTCCACCTGTTCATCCCTTTCCCCACCCTGATTTTTTTACGTCTCCAAAGGTTTGCCTTTTCCGGAATGTCATACAAGTGGATCATATAGTATGAATGTATCTTGTTTATATTCTTTGCCCATCTTTTAATTGGATTGTTTGGGATTTTTTTTGTTGTTGAGTTTTAGGAGTTATTCATATATTCTCAATATAAAGCCTTTATCAGACATATAATATGCAAATATTTTCTCCCATTCCCTGGATTGCCTTTTTTCATTCTCTTGATGGTGCACTTTGATATACAGGTTTAAATTTTTGATACTCGGTTTATTTATATTTTTGTCTGTGTTTTTGGTGTCATATTCAGGAAATCATTGCTAAATCCATTGTCATGAGGGTTTCTTCCTGTGCTTTCTTCTAAGGTTTTTATTGTTTTAGGTTTTACATTTAAGTCTTTCTTCCATTTTGAGTTAATTTTTGTATGTGGCATAAAATGTGGGTCCAACTTCATTTTTTACATGTGGACATTCAGCTTTCCCAAAACGATTTGTTGAAAATACTGTCCTTTCTTCATTTGACTGTATACTCATATGTGAGGGTTTATTTCTGGCTTCTCTGTTTTATTCCATTGATCTATTTGTCTTTATGGCATTACCACATTGTTTTGATTATTGTAGCTTTGAGGTAAATTTTGAAATTAGAATGTGTGATGTCTCCAACTCTCTTCTTTTTTCAATACTGTTTGTTTTTGCTTATTGGTGTTCCTTGAGATGCTTTGTAAGTTTTAGGATGGGATGATCTATTTCTGGAAAAAAAATCGTTGGGATTTGATAGAGGTTGCAATGAATATGTAGGTTGCTTTGGGTAGTGTTCCTATCTTAACAATATTAAGTCTTTTCATCATGAACAGTTGATGTCTTCCCATTTATTATGTCTTCTTTAATTACTTTGAGCTATGTTTTATAGTTTTAGTGCACAAGATATTTTCCTCCATGGTTAAGTTTACTTGGAAGCATTTTCTTCTTGATGCTATTGTAAATGGAGCTGTTTTTCTTAACTTCCTTTTCTGATCATTTTTATCTTTGCTTATTTTTAAATTGGGATATTTTATTGTTGAGTTGGAAAAGTTCTTTATATATTCTGGATATAATTCTCTTATCAGATATACAAGTGTGATTTGTCAGTATTTTCTATCTTTCTGTGAGTTCTACTTTATACAAACTTTTTACATAAAATGTAAAAACACATCTCCCAAAATGTTACCTTTAAAATGATAGGAAATGCTAAGATATTTTATAAGAATACACATTAAAATATTAAATTTCTTAACCATTTCTATATTTTTAAAGATGTGGTATATTTTATAGAATAATATTCAGCCATCAAAAATGTGTTTTTAGACCCTGTGTATTAATAACATCCTGGAAAACAATATATAAGGGAAAAACGGGGTAACATAAGCAACTGTGTCATATAAGTAAAATCAGGTTTCAAAAAATCTCAAACTTATGCATAGGAAAAATGATTAGAAAGAAATACATCAAAATGTTTATAGTAGTCATATAATGACTAGGACAGTGAGTATTTTTCTTCTTTTTGTGTTTTTTACATTGCATTTAAGCATTTTGTACTACAATTAAAAAAAAAAAAAAAAAAGAGGGAGCTCCCTGATGGTGTAGTGGCTTAAGGCTTCGGTGTTGGCGCTGTCAGCGCTGCGGCCTGGGTTCGATTCCCAGTCAGGGAGCTACCCACATACCAAAAAGCAAAAAAAAAAAAAAAAAAAAAATGTAGGAAATTTTCTATCCCAAAGGAAAAATGAAACGCATGGGAACATAATGTCTAATGACATAGGATAAGTTTTCATATGTATCATTGCACCATCAACTTACGAATTAGAATAGCACAGTATTTCTTCCTGTCTTACATAGACCTGAAGAGCAGGTGTCGCTACCACCCCTTCCTGGGGTGCTGCACATCCCAGAAAATTGAACATCCAATCTGATATTGTCCTGCAAATTGCCTCCACTCTGCTTCATTTCTCCTGTCTTGTTAAGTCGTATAACTGAACTGAACCAGTGTTACTGGACTCATATACCTTACCAATTAGTGTGAAATTCCTAGATGGACCATCAGCCACTTAGAGTAAATATGAATTATGTAGTAGTTCTCCATTGTTGAATACTGATTCTAGGAAAACATTTGCCTTGTTATAAGCCATTCCTTTGATAGTAGTGTATCCTATCACTTTAGAAAATAAGATTCTATTTCTTATAAACATCAAAATTAATTTTAGAATATCTAGGTGAGTTCCCTGGTGGTGTAGTGGCTAGGCTTTGGCGCTGTCAGTGCTGCGGCCTGGGTTCGATTCTCAGCCAGGGAACTACCCACATATTAAAAAAATAAAAAAGAAGAAGAAAAAAAATCTAGGTCTGTTAGGGAAATTATTTTTCAACAAGTTTTGGAGGAATAATGTTAAATGAATGTACTATCTGCTATAATTTAAATAATGACTTTAACTTACACAATTAGTGTGATTGCATGAGTCAATTTAGTGAAATAACTAGATAATTTATTTTAAAATCAATTATAGTAATTGTTAATTGTAGATTGGCAATCCTTAGGCAGTCATCGATTATTATTAATATTACAATTTATTGAATAATATTCAACTTATTGTAGTTAGTATTCACTTACTGTGGACAAAAGTGATGTGATATTCAAATTCCTACATAGTACTTTTTTCTATTGTAGAAACTCAGTAGCAATTAGTAATTTATAAAAGGACTATAATGCAATAATTAATTTAATAATAGCTAAAATAATTTCTTCTTCTTTAGGAGTTAGTAATGCTTCTTTTAGAATATAATGCTGATCCTACTGTTGTTAATGGGAGTGGACAGACAGCAAAAGAAGTCACTCATAACAAAGAAATCAGAAATATGCTTGAAGGTAAATATTATGGATCTTAACGTAAATAGCATTTACTTTAATTATAGTCAAAGTCCAGAATATAAGTATAAATGGCTTCTAAGATGCCAAAATAGATGACACTGAAACTGTATTCTAAAAATAATGTAATTTGGGAGTCGATGAGCAAATTAAAAAACTCTGAAATCTCCAACAAAATTAAAAGTAAAACATTAGAGACACGAAGGACTGTGGCTGATCAGGTGCAGAACCATGGTGATGGAGGGATGTGGACATGCAGAACAGAACCTGTAAGAGGCATGGCCATCTGGAGTCATTTGATATTGGGGAAGATAGCCATCCTGGCTTCACTATCCTGAGCAACTTTGTTGTAGTACAGCAGCTGATAGAAATTTCTTGATGGATCAGCTTCATTGTTAATGAACTTCGAAGGTTAAATTACACTTAAGACATAGGCATTTGTGGTAACTCAGAGGGATTTCTCTAAAATAGTTTAAAACAAAATTATTTTGATGCTTACATGGGGAAGCCTTCATGCATTAGGGGTGTCCTCTGAAAGGCTCGGGCTTTGCTGTAATTACTTTTTGGTAGTAGTTCTATGGTAAGGTAGAGAAGCTTTTCTAATTACAACTTTAAAGATACGAAATTGGAATGGCAGTTACATACATATCCTGTGTTGCTTTCAATTTTGTATTGAAAGGGAGTTGGTTTCTTAATCAATAGTATTTTTATCTATGTAAAAAGCAAGATCTTTTATTATTTTTCAGGTGGCTTTGAGAACTAAAATCTTTTTCTCCAATATAATGTGTGCTTGTCAGACATCCTTAGATCAGTGTCTTAACTTACTCTTGCATTTTAAATGAACGTTCTCATTTTCAATAAACAACACATAACATCTTCTATAAGGGTCTGTATTATGTGGTTTTTGGGGAGACTGAACATTAGATGTGATCCCTGCCCTTTAATAAATTGTGACCTGGATGGGAGGATGAGGTACTTTGATCTTGTTCTGTCATTTTAACAAGGTGAGAACCCAGACTTGAGGTTAATTCCTGGACAGATTGGAATGTTAAGTAGCCTAACAAAAAGACATACTCTAACACCAACCCCTCCCCACCCCCTGAACCCAAATTATACTAAGGACAAGGGCTTAATTGACTTTATTGGCACTAAGATTTATCAGCTAATATGGTCCCAGCCTGGAAAATACAAGTAGAACTTAAGTGAGTGATTGATTCTGTTCTGATGAGATCACCTTAACCAGATATGATGTCTTTTGTAGATAGCATGTAAAATGGCTCAGACTACATCCACAACCCACCAAGACCACAAGCAGACCAAAAACTGTATCTCAGGGTAATGCACATGGAGACAGGAAATGTTTCATCCCAGTAAGACATCCGTAGGCACACAAAATCATACTCAAATAATGAAGAGCTATTTGAAGGACCAGGACCAGTTGATGGCCCAGTTGATGGAACGTCAGGGAGTTTATCTTTGGACTTAGGATATTGTAATGGGTTGCCATAAAAAGTTTAGTGAGTTTCTCATGGTTAGAGGTATCTGGGAGAGGACAGGGGGCTTGGGCTGATAAATTTTGCCTTCACTGTAATATCTTTTGTACGTTAGACATCTGGATATAACTGGTTCTGTGTAGTTAGATGGTATCCCTCTCCATCATTCTTGACCTTGCACACACAGATGGTTACATTTTTCACCCCATGCACATCAAAATGGAAGAGCATTCAGACCAAGAAACAGTCAATGTGATCTTCCCAACTGAGGCCTGAGTTTTGAATTTTTTCAGCTTAGGTGATCCCTTATGGTGGTATTCCATGGACTGCCTTTTGTTCTTGGTGTCATGATGATGGACAAGTTTCATCACCTGTAATGATCTTCTTCAAGAAGCCTAGTGGGTTCCGTGGTGGTGTAGTGGCTAGGCTTCAGCGCTATCCACACCATTGCCTGAGTTCGATGCCCAGCCAGGGAACCACCTGCCCCCCAAAAAAGAAGTCCTCACCTTCTTTTTCAAAATGCTACAGGAGTTCTCAAGAAATGCAGACTTTCAGTTTTCATCTCATCAGACAGCATGTGACACAAACTTTGTGGAATCCAAGAACACTAATAATGTATCCCACCCTGTCCTTAGAAATCCTGATTTACCAGCAGTTTCCTTTTGTTTGATGTGATAACTTCTGCAGGTCAGTTCTTCAATGAGATTTTGATGAAGCTGATCACTTGCAGTCACAGGCCTTTCACTTTGTGGTTTGTCACTCAAACCTGCTGTCCCACTTCTTGTCTTCGAATCGCTTTACCCATTGTCTTACTGTACTCACATCAATACACGATCACCATAAATGGCTTGCATCCGTCTGTGGCTTTCTGTTGGAGGAACTTTTACCGCTGTTAAGAACTCAGTAACAGCACGCTGTTTGAACCAAACGTCTTAGTACTCTTCCTTTTCGATGTGCGCGGGGTGAAAAATGTAACCATCTGTGTGTGCAAGGTCAGGCATGGTGGCTGGGAGAAGCCATGTGAGTATACAAAACTGGTTATATCCAAATTATGTCTAATGTAACAAAAACATTATAATGGAGGCGAAAGTTTTCAGGCCCCCCCCCCGCCCTGCCCCCAACTGCGTAGGTGACCACTTGTCAGGTCCTAGAGAGGTATACCTTCTATGTATCATTTTGCTTTATTTTTATTTTGAGAAATTTCCAGCTTATGGGAGAGTTTCAGGAATGGTACACTGAACACTTACACATTGTTCACTTAACTGCAGCAGTCATCATTTTGCTACATCTGATTTATCCTTTTGTGTGTTATTTAATGTCAATTTTTTTTTTTTTTTTTTTTTTTTTACTTTTAATTTCCTTTCCTCTGAACTATTTGGGAGTAATTTGCAGACATATTGATACTTTAACCCTAAGTATTTAATTATCTATCTCCTAAGAACGAGGACAATTTCTTACATAATCATAATCAATTTTAGGAAATTGCACATTAATATAACAACATTATATAATATACAATTTATATTCAAATTTTGCCAGTTGTGCAAAAAAATGTACTTTTGTTGAATTTTTTTCCTCCTTAAGCCAGGATCCAGTCCAGAATCCGCCATTACACTTCATTGTAACATTGCTTTAGTTTTTTATTTGGAATAATTCCTTACATTTGCTTTTTATAATCTTAACCTTTTTTAAAGAGGAAGGAAATTGTAGAATTGCTTATAGAATGCCCCTTGATTAGGGTTTTTCTCTTTTCATATAATTAGATTCAGGATATGCATTTTTGGCAGGAATGCTGTATAGATGAGGTTATATCCTTTACAGATGCATCAGTAGGAGATAATGATGTCATTTTGTTCCATTACTGGTACTGTTAACTGTGATCCCTTGGTGGTCCACTACAAAGGTACCTTCCCCATTTTGTAATAAATAACCTGTGGGGAGAAAATTTGAGACCATGTAAATATCCTATTTACCAATAAACAGTCAGTGGCTTTAGCATTCATTGATAACTCTTGCCTGTATCACTTACTACTATTGAGATTGCTAAATTCTGATTTTCTGTTGTCAGTGAAGTACATTTGCCTGGTTCTGGCCTGCATTTCAAGTGGGCTTCTATTTAACCTACCCTGTGCATGTGTATAAGTGTCTTGTCAAGATGGAGTTAGACTTCATGATCCCTGTGATACCTACTAACTATGGATTCTGATTGAAAGAAAGATCAAGAGTTAGTTTATAGTCACATTGAACTTAAAATGTATTAGGCCAAATGATTTTTTGGATGGAGTATTTGCTTTAAAAAACACTTACTGAGGTGTAAAGTATATGGATAGAAGTGAACATTGTTAGTGTACAGCTCTCTCTTTTCACAAATGGAACAAACACTTCCATTTAAATAGCAACCGCATCAAGGACCAGAACGTGACCAGCACTCCAGAAACCTCACTTCCCCAAACTTGAATATTTATTTTTCATTGGCTGAATCAACAGTATTTTTTTCAAGGTCCTGAATGAACACAGGATGGAAACATATGCAGGGCTTTCAACTCCACATCTCCTGTTTACCCTCATGTATGAGCCTAGACAATCTAGAAAGAAACTTAGGATGCCCTTTATCTCCCTTCTCTCAAGTCTAGAGCCGACATTATTAAGCATAATTTGATTATTCAGTCACTATTTATTGGCCAACTATGCTTTGGTATAAATGTCTTGGATCTCCAGGATGGACTAAGGGGATGAATGGCACTCTGGGTAACACTTGTCGTAGCACAGGTGTGTACAAAAGGTACAGGGACGTGACTGTTTGCAAAGAGCTTACAGTTTGGTAGCCATATAGAACTAGTGAGAGAGAGGACAAAGAGTATGAATCCCAGCAAAAGAAGAAGGCATAGAGAGCCTGTGGAGAGACATAGCCACTTCCCTCCAAGATAGAGGTAGTCTGGGCGTGGAAATAAAACAGAATAGAAGAAGATGGTATGTATTACGTTAGTCATTTCTTAAGACAAAGCTGAGCTCATTACAGCTATTCCTGTATTCAAGACACGTTCCCTGTAATTGAAATGCGATGGCAAGCATAGTGTCTCCAACAACACTTAGTGCATAGTAATTGCTAACTATTAATAAATATTCATTATTTCTTAGGAAGACTTGAGAAACCTTTTATAGTTCTTCCCTTGCAGTGTTTGCACAGGACATTGTACGCATTTTTTTTTAAGTGGGATTACTAAGGTTTTCTGTGAAATTGCTTCTTTTCTGTAAGCTAAAACAATTCAGATACAGTAGAAATGACACCTTATTGCATATTCCAGTCTCTTAAATCAGATCACCAATTGCTTTCCCTCCCTGCAAGAATGATTTAGGAAGCAGCATAAAGTAATGATAAGAGCATGGACTCTGGAACCAGCCCGCCCAAGTTCAAATCCCAGCTCTTCTACTTCTTGGCTGTGTGACCTTGGTTAAGTTCCTTAACCTTTTGGTGCCTCAGTTTCTTCACGAGTGAAATCAGGATAATATTAACACTTAACTTCATATTTATGAGGATTTAATGAGTTAATATTTTTAAAAATGCTTTGAATAGCATTTGATACATAAAAAGTGCTATAGTATTTGTTAAATAAAATTATATTCTTACATGTAAATATATCTAAATCTAAATATCTTTAGAGTATATGGTTTGTGCATCTTCTACCAATGCTATTTCTTATTATTACTTTTGACATTCTAAGGTTCTGGAAGGTATGAACCCCTCTGTTCACTTATCTACTTTTGCAAGGCAGATAGGTAATAATATTTCAGCATAGAAAAGTAATTCATAATTATTTGTGATGGATATTGTACTATAGTGAGTAATATGCTTAAAGATCTCTGAATTGAAAACATACATTCATTTGAACCTGAAAGAAGTTGAAATCTGTAATTTGAAATGTAAGGGTGAGAATAACAGTAGTCTAACTGCTTTTGAATTATAAATCAAAACATTTTGACTTTTCTCACCATGATCACTGTATTCTTTATACATCTGTGTGCTAATAGGATTCTGACAAAGGAGAGTAATATATATATAATTTTTTTTCCCTTTGCAGCTGTAGAAAGGACTCAACAAAGAAAACTTGAAGAATTACTTTTAGCAGCAGCAAGAGAAGGCAAAACAGCAGAACTCATGTCTCTGGTAAAAGCAAAAAGGCATTATTTCTTTATACTCAGGAAAATTTGTACTTATATTAACTTTACAATATAGTAGAATTGTGGGATAAAATATTTAAGATTATAATAATAAAAGACAAGTCTTTAATATCTGAAAATACTTCCATGGTAATAATTTATAGAGGCTACATTTAATTGGTAATGTTTTTCTCTGAATTTCTGATGTACGTCCCTACCTCCTACTGAAAACCTGATGGATTAAGAATCCAGTTTTTCAAGGCACATACTTAATGTAAGGACAATTTAAAATTGAAGCATAATGTATGGGAATCTATAATGGAATGAATTTCACTAATTTTGATGCGTAATAATTTCTGAAAGGTATGCTATACTTCTAGAAAGTAATATACAAAGGAGGGACAATATTTTGGAATATTTAGATTGTGTTAGAACAGACTGAATGTTTTACCCATTTATTTTCTTCATAGGAGACCTACTACTTTCCAGTTTCTACTATCCTACATGGTCTCATTAAACACGAAACTCTAAATTTGTTCTGATTCAAGACTGAAGCATTGCCATTTGCTTTTAAGTTATTTCAGCTCATTTGAAAGGCCTCTTTGGATCCCAAATATAGTGTGGCTAAAACATTTTTTAACTTTGTGAAAGGGAGACTGTATAAAGAAGTTCTTAAAGCAGTGAGGTGGAAATAACAAATTTAGCTGAATTTCAACATTTACACATTTAACATTTATGGTTTTAACTCTTCTAAGTGATGGTCTCCAGTAGACTGATTTGTAGTTTTGCTGTCACAAGAGTGAATTACAAGACTGGTAGGAACGAGTGAGTCATCTTCCTCGTGGTGAAATCCTAATGTGGGTGGAGTGGGTGGGGTGGCACTGATGTAGCGTGTGGTGTCCGTTGTCAAGAGAGTGTGGGACCTGAGACTTCATGGCACCTGAGGACAAGCATGGGCGTGACGTGAGTTGGCTGGTGTAGTGAGCAAGGAGCCTCTGATAGCCCGGATGCCGAGGAGCCCAGCTATAAAATGTCTGGCTCTCCGGTATGAAGGTTCACCTGAACATTCAGTTACACCTTCGTGTGTTTTATGGGGAGAAAGTCTAACTTTGGTATGTAATTCTGCGTTCCATTTCTTCAACTGGTAGCTGAACAGGCCAAATCCTCCTGCGGTTAACTGTTCGGATCAGTTAGGAAACACACCCTTGCATTGTGCAGCTTACCGGGCTCATAAGCAGTGTGCCTTAAAGCTTCTAAAAAGTGGAGCAGACCCTAATCTGAAGAACAAAAATGGTAAGCATGTTGGTGAAAGCCACTTTTGGGCATTTTGAAGCTATAAGAAGAAGTCAGTGCCATGTAAAATTAAGTGTTTTGTTTTAGTGTCCATCCTTGGTTAAACAGTATGGCTCCTACATATTTTTGAAGTCAAGGCATTCACACCAAAGAAAGAATAAACTTATTAATGTACTTCCCAGTTAAGACTGGCACCATCTAATAGATATATAATCAGCCATATATGTAATTTCAAGTTTTCTATTAGCCACGTTAACAAAGTAAAAAAAAACAGGTGAAATGAATTTTAATAATGTATTTTATTTAACACAATATATCCAAAATGCCATGTCCACATGTAATCAATGAAAGTAAATTATTATCAGGGGGATTTTACATTTCTTTTTGGGTATTTTGTCTTTGAAATCTGGTATGTATTTACACTTAACAGCACATCTCAGTTTGTGCTAGCCACATTCCAATACTGAATAGCCACATGGGAATAGTGCCCGCTGTATTGCACAGTGCAGCTCTAGGTATACTCAACTCTTTGAGGCTTTCTGGTTAACCAGGCTGTTCTCACCCTGCATATGCTCTTCTCTATGTCTGAAATTCCCTTTTCTTGCTTGTCTGTCTGGTAAACCCTAGTCTCACTTCTGGAGTAAGCTCAGACTCTCTTAACCAGAGATTCTTTCCCTGTATCTCTTAGGTATGGGTTCTTCCTAGAAGAAAATTTAGAAGAGAATTTGGGGGATGGAGTGGGGTAGTACTCAGGGGACATGAGGGAAAAAACTAGTTCCATGGAAGCCAAAGGAAGAGTTAAAATGCAGAGTAAAGGAGTAGCATATTTTTATTGTCATGTGCCCTTTAGACTGAAGAAATAAACATAGAAAAGGCTGTGGAATCCAGTGGCACAGTGCCCAGGGGTCCATTCTGAAGCAGTTTTTACTGGGCAGATGAGAAAAAAAGCTTGGTTGGGGTTAAGGATTGAGTAGGAAATGAAGAAGCTGAGGCAGCACTGCTTACCTTCCACTTTGTAGTATTTAAGAACAGAGAGAAGAGGGAATGTCTCCTTGGCCAAGTAGAAGATGTTTCAGGCAAAGAGAAATTTAAGCATATTTAAAGTTATGGAGGACCAAGGCAATAGATAAAGAGCTCAATGATTTAATTGTGACAGAACCTTTAAAAAGGTAATGCTTTAGTAACGGCAGAAAAATAAGTTAAAGCATATTTGATAAAAGATGCTTAATTTTGGTGGAGGCAGTTGTAAACACAACTGAAGGACAAAAAAAAAAAAAAAAAAAAAAAAAAAAAAAAAAAAAAAAAAAAAAAAAAAAAAAAAAAAAAAAAAAAGGCCTAGGAAATGGAGAGACCTACCATATTTTTGGTGGGAAGATCTCAGCATCAAAAAGCTAACAGTTCTCCCCAAATTTCTTTATTTCTTTATTAATTTTTGCATTCATGGAACTACATAGTAGCATTTTTAATAATACTGTCCCAAATTTATTTATAAAAAAAATTCCAAATAATTCCAGCTAGACTCCTCAAGTGTTTTCACAGAATTTGATTAGCTGATCATCTGTTCATACAGAAAAGCCCAGGGCAGAGAATTTTAAAGGGGAAGAGAAATTGGGGAGCTTGCCCTGCTGTGTGAAAAGACTAATTATGAACCTATAGTAAGTAAAACATTGATTTATTCAACAAGTATTTATTGAGTGCTTATGTGTCAGATACCTTTCCAGGAGCTGGGAGTCTAGAGCAGTGAAGAAAAAAACCAAACAGGCACGTACCTGCTTTCATGGAGCTTACATCCTAATAGGGGAGGGCCAATGAAAAGCAGTATTTCTTGTGTCAGATGTGGTAAGTGCTGTGAGGGGCACAAAGACTAGGAAAGGGCATCGAAGTGTGTTGGGTATCTAGAGGGTTGCTTGCGAAGGGTGACAGGATAAGCTCTCTGGTAGGATGGTATTTAAAACTTGAAGTGAGGTAGCAAGCCATGCCAGTATGTGGGAGGTGACCAGGGTTCCAGGCAGAGGAAACGGGTGAGTGTGTATGTGTGTTAGGAAAAGCAAGGAGGTCAGCCTGTCCAGAGCAGAGTGAGAGATGGGGAGTCGTTGGAGGGAGAAGTTAGAGAAGTGATGGGAACTGGATCATGAGAGGCTCTGTGGGTTATTGAAGTCTTTTGGCTTTGACTCTGTGTGGGATGGGAAGGTGTGGGAAGGTTTAGAATGGAGCACTGATAGGATCTGACTTATGTAATAAAATAAAATGATGACTCTGGTTGTTGTGAGAATAGATTCTAGGAGGGCAAGGAGGAAAAAGGGATAGCAGTGAAGAGGCTATTAGAGTAATCAGGGTGAGAGATGATACTGGCTTGGATTAGGATAGTGGCAGAGCATAAGTGTGAAAAAGTTGTTATTGGTGTTCAGATATACCCTGTAGTTTGTTAGCAATCAAAGTTGAACAGTCCTGTTAAAGTTTTCTTTAAAAAGAACAGAAGTCAAGATGGCACCTTCTGAGAAAGTGTATGTATATGTATTTTTTTTTAAATCATAAGAGTAATATCTGCATTATAGAAAGTTTTAAAAACAGAGAAAAAACACAAATTACCAAATTACTACCTCCATTACTTTGACATATTGCATAGCCTTTTATTTTCATACCTATTTTAGAGCATTTTAAAATTACAAAGCTAATGCTTTTTTATGCTCAAAATGAGGGAAATGAAGTGTAATCACCTATAACCCAAACATACAAAGATTAAATTTTTAGTTGTTAATGTTTTGTGGTAGACTAGATTTTTAAAAATGGATTCTTCCCAGAGCATCCTTTATTGTTTCTCACTTTTTAAAATTGAAATATAATTGACATATAATATTATATTCATTTCAGGTGTACAACATAATGATTTGATATTTGTTTATATTACCACAATAAGTCAGTTAACATCCATCACCATAGATAGTTACATTTTATTTCCTTGTAATGAGAACTTTTAAGATTTACTCTTAGTAACTTTCAAATATGCAGCATAGTATTATTAACTATAGTCACCATACTGTATACTACATTCCCATGATCATTTATTTTATAACTGGAAATTTGTTTGACTCCTTTACCCATTTTGTCCACCTCCACTTCCTGCCTTTAGTAACCACCCATCTGTTCTGTGTTGGATTTTTTTTTTTAAGTTTTAAGTAATAGATACCAACACAAGAGTATAAGCAAAGGAAGATCATGTTTTAACAATATAAGAATACAAAGGTATCTCAGGGGTATCTCAGGGTATTCCAAAGCAGGAATGGAGTCAGAAGGGATGGCATCAGGAACCAGAAAGCTGTTAGGAACCAAGATGGCTGGCACTTACCATACGTGTTTCTTTCTGTCATTACGTGGTCTCCCATTTTGGTCTCCTAGGAGATCAGCTTTTTTTGTTTTTCATTAAACATCATGGAAGAAGGCTGCCCTGTAACTCCATAGACCAGGGCCTCCTAACTCACTTCTGAATTTCAGTGGGAGACAATCCGATGGTACCTACTTGTGTTAGGCGTTTGCCTCTGGTACTGTCATGTGGGACGATAGGGACAGGAACACATGGTACAAACATGGGCCTTTCCCTGGGGGGTGTGGAAAGGGCAGTGCTCAGAGAATGGTGAAAGGGTGTGTGGTCTGGCAGACACCTCAGAAAGCGTCTCCTACTCATGTTAGTTTATGGCTTGTCAATAGAGGTAACGTTTTAAAGTCCTACTTTTTATCAAGCATCAACAGTTTTTCCATTTTGTCCCTGGAAGCGTAGTCTTCAGAACTTGCCTTCTGGATAGTAGTATTTCACATGAATATAATGTAATTCTTGCCCCCAAAACTCCAGTGTTAAGGGCAACAGTTATTTCTATTTTTTTCTGTGACTAAGTTTTCTTAATCTTTTGTTTTTTTAAACAAGGTTGTATACAAATTTAAATCATATTTGTTGATTCTCTCCTTTGATTTCTTCTCACACTTCTAAGATTAGGTAAATAATTAGTTCCTTGTTTTCATAATTTATCTTTAATCACATGCATTCATTTATCACATGATGATCCTATGCTGTGTGCCAAGAACTCGTGCATGCTGGAGCTCCAATAGTGAATGCAATCCAACAGTTCCCATGCTCTTAAAGCTTATAGTCTGGTAGGAGGAGACAAATAAAACATAAATACACATGTAATGTCAGGCAATAAGGTGCAGAAAAATAGGGTGAAGGGGATAGAGTGTGATGGTAGTGGCAACGAACTGTTGTTTTGGAGAAGGGTTATGGGAAGACCTCCTTGCAGTGACTGAACAAATAGCTGATTTGAGTAAGGGAATGAGCCCAAAGGATATCTGGTGAAAGAGTGATGAAAGGTAAGGCAAGCAGGTGTGACACTCTGGGGTAGGAGAGCACTTGGAATATTTGAAGAAGAAAGCTGCCAGGGTGCCTACATCAGGGCAAGTGGGGGAAGATAGGTACCGTAGTTTGCTGTGTGCTCCCATGCATAATGTGTACCCATGTTTTTAGCCCAAACTTTCAGGGGAAAAAAAATCTTTTAATTGTTTAATTCAAAATTTTATTTGTTGATATTTAGGTTCTTGTTTTCTTTATTGCAAAGGAATTCTATAATAGCATTTATTTTTTAACATTTTATGGTACAAGAAATTTTATGTGTAAATTTTTTTTATATTAAAAAAACCCTGATTATCTTATTCCAGAGTATTATTTTGCATACGAATATTATTATTGGTTTCTGGAGTTACACTTTTAATTCATAAGCATAAATAATACAATTAAAAACATTTATATAGATACAGAATAGGTACTACCCATGTCTATTGAACCTCCTTATTTTTCCTGCTCAAATTTGTGGATTTTACATGGCAAAATACGGTAATCTCAGAAAAGTAGCAAGAGGCCCAGCCCTGTTTGTGGGTGTATGGTTGGAGGGTGTTGAGCAGGAAAAGTGATGGGAGAGTGTATGATAGGATGAGACATTTGCTAGTCACTTATATTTACACTTATCCTTTATCAAGTAATCTTTCCCTTTCCATTGCTTTGTTATGCTTTGCTCATACATAGAAGAATTTCCTTTCCTTTTATATTTTCTATTCTCTGCATTCCCTCATGTTGTCCTTCCTTTGTCAGTATTGCACTTTTAATGATTATTTTCATAAGGTTTTAATATCTGATGAACTTTTCCCTTACCACTCTTCTCTTTTGAGGATCTTCTTGGGCATTTTTATCTGTTTATTCTTCCAGATGACATCTACAATTATTTTCATCTGCTCTTAGTAAAAATACTGTTGGCATTTAATTGAAATTTCATTCTCTGTAAATTTATTTGAGGAGTGTTGACATTCTTATTTAATTTTCCCATTAAGGGACAAATCTATATCATTCAAAAATTTAAATATTGAATCATCCCTGTTTTTTACTTCATTTTGTTGTGGTTGATAGGAGATGAAATGCAATTTTGAAATGACTGGTTATGGTGGCCATCCAGGTAGGAGGCTATTTAATTCAGTTTAGAAGCATTTTGTTGAGTTCTGTGTGTCAGGTACTTTTGCCATTGAATCCAGAAATAATGGCTCTGCACTGAAAATTCAGCTAGTTGACAGGATTTAGAATTTATTTTTGGTATTAGGGCAGAATTTTATGAAAGAAATGACATTGTCATCCCCTTGCTGCCTAAAGGAATAATTTCTCAAATGCTCTGTAGATGGAATGAAAATGGTGGCATCGACAGACCTTTTATAAAACATCTTCCTGTGCACTCGCTAGAAAATCTAAAGTGAGTCTTAATTTTTTAGTTAACATTTTAAAAAGTTTTGTTTTCCCCCACTAAAGAAGTAATATATGGTCAGCCCTAGCTTTACCCATCAGCAGTTCTGTAAATCTACCTCTCAAATAAATCTCAAACCCATGAACTTCTCTCCATATTTACTACTGTCTGCTTTTTCTTACTAACTCTCTAGGCCAGTGATTCCCAACCTTTTTCTACTTGTGTACCCCTTGTTTTTAAAACAGCTGTTTTTAAATACACTTTTGTTCAGTGCCTATCTTCAAACAGTGGAAATGAAGTAATAAGTTAGGAAAGAAAAATGACTACACTAAAAGTACAAACCAGAGATTTATTTTTACAATATTCATAACACAGTTAAATTTTGATAATGATCAATTATTTAACAAAGTTTTAATTTATTATTAATAATATTTGTGTTAACTGAAAAGTCTGTAATAATTGTTACGCAGATCACTCGCCTATTGAAATATTAGTGAGATCATTGAACTTGCTTTGATGCACTTAGTTTCTTGCAGTCAGGCCCTAAAGATGCAAGATACAGTTTTAAATCAATTCTCACATTAAGCTTGTTGCGGTCCTTATTTTTTATGAAGGTGTAAGAAGATAAAGCCCTCTCCACTAGTTCATATTAGTAAATGGCAAGAGGTACTTGAGTGCCTTCCCATTGAGGTGTTCGTATTCCTCACTGACATCTACCCAGAAGGTAATAAGATGCTTTCCTTTAAATTCAGAATTTAAAGAAGAATCGATTGAAAGTTCAATTAACTGCTCTTTTTTATTGATTGAGAGTTTAGCTTCTTTGAAGAGTTCTTTATTGAAGGGATCTTCAATCCAGTTGTTTTCTTTTCCACTTTGAGGGAATTACTTATTAAAGGACACTTTAGGACCTTCCAAGTGACTTACAATATTCTCTGTCATGTTTTGGGATAGGTGTAAGTCATTCTCAGATAAGAAGTTCTACAGAGTTTTGAAAACTTCAGGCTGACCTCTTTCAATACACGCTTTCCAAAAGTCCAGTTTTTTTAATCATTGACTCAGTTTTGTCGGTTACTTTGAATAGAGTGTTTGGGCTGTTCGGAGTCCCAAGTTGAGTTTGTTTATTTCTAGAAAAGTATCTGATAAATATGCAAAACTTTGAAGCCAGACAGTGTCCTGAAACTTTGAAGTAAGAGGCAAACAATGGTCTTCAAAAAATACCTGGACTTCACGTCTAAGTTTAAACATCTGTATAAGTACTATGCCACGAGATAGCCGCCTTCCCGCCACAGCAAAGGGAATGTGCTGTGAATGCTGTTCATTTCTTCACACAGCACTTTAAACAATCTGGAATTTCATGATTGTGATTTAAAAAAAATTTACAACTTTTACAGCCTCATCAAGAACTAGGAAGAGGCTTGGATGCAAGTCTTTGTCTATGAATATACCAGAGACTCCATAGCATATGGGAAGCTACTTCTTTGATTTAGCCACGTAGGCCTATAAAACAACCTGACACAGGCTTGCCTCCATCACTGCGTACATCACAACAGTTCAACCAACTAATGTCCTTTTCAATGAAATAACCATTGATGGCATTAAAAATATCTCCACCTCTGGTATGCTCTGTCACTGGGTAACAAAGCAATAAATTTTCCCCAATTTCATTTCCTAGCAAGTACCTTGAAATGACAAGCAAAATGGATAAATGAGCAACATCTACACTTTGATCAACATGGATGGAAAAGAATTTACTTTGTGTAATTCTTTTTACTGCTACAGCTTCAACATTGTCAGACATCTTCTGAGTTTGTCGAGACATTGTATTGTTTGAAAAAGAGATAGTATTGCTGTTGAGGATTTGTTTTTCCCCAGCATACAAAAATTAGTGTCCTTAATATAAGGAGAAATGAAATCTTGAGCTATGGTGTGGTTTTTACCACATTTAGCTACGTGATAATCAATATGGTATGAAGCCTCAATTGCATTCTGATTGTCTTTCTTTCCTGACATCATGTATGAGGTAACAATTGGATGCTTTTATAAGCACCGAAAATAATGTATTTCTTTGTTTTTATACATAGGATGTTTAGTTTCTAAATGTCTCATGAGTAGAAAGAGTTTCATGCAACTGTTCGATAATATTTCCCCACACACAACACACAAAGGCTTAGGAAAGTCATCCTTCCCTACAATGAAAACCCACATTTAATATGCTCCTCAGAGTATTTCCTTTTCTTCTGTGTAGTGTCTGAGGCAGCACCTTTTTACTATCTCCTGTTGTCGATGTACTTGTAGCTGTGGACATGTGTTGAAAAGTACTTGATGGTGGGTTATAATCCACATGAAGTTTTGGTTTTTTAACCATTCCTGTTTTTCAGCCACTGATCTGTAACTGACACTTTAAAAAATCACTGACAATAATAACTGAAACTATGTTAAACATTAAATAAAAAAAACTACTTGGAAAGAATCACGATTAAAGACAATGGCACTTTTACTCAGTCAATAACTAATCTGATCAAACAGTGTAGCTACAGATGTATTTATATGTATTTATATATTTGGGGAAGTTTTAGAAATGACACAAATGGACTGTTCTGAAATTATGTGTAATGATTGGTAGAACAGTGGTTTGGTGGAAGCGTTCATAGCCACACCCTCACCAGTCTTCACTTGCTAATGTGATCTAATTTTGAAGTGTCTCCATTAACAGTGATTCAGATTTAACATTTATTGTTAGTAGCATAGATAATGTTTTGCATTTTTTTTAACTTCACTTGTTTTTTCACCATTGTTGCTTATTTTTTGCTACCCCTGAACAGCCCAGCACGTACTCCCTGGGGTACACGTACCACCACTTGGAAACTGACGTCCTAGTCCAAACCACCAGTATCTGTCACCTGGACTGTTACTATTGCTTTATGACTATTATTCTTTTCCCTTGTCCACATTTACAAGCCGTTTTCCACAGAGCAGCCACAATGATCTTTTAAAGAAATTTTAATATAGAAATGAGTAAAGCTTGAAAAAAAACAGAATATTACAATTAATTGATGTACTCATCACCCTCTTTCAGGTATTATCAGTCATTATCACTTTCTAAATGATAATACATCTGTAAATACTTTCTTATATTTTTGAATGTTTAGGGGCACCCTGAAAAATATGACCACCTGATAGTTGCACAGTTCTGGGAATATACTAGAAAGCATTGCATTGTATGCCTTAGATGGGGGAATTGTATGGTATGTGAATTATATCTTAGTAGAGATAGTAAAAAACAGCCATGTTAGCATTATTTTATTAGTAATATTATTATAATTTCTCAAAATCATCAAGTAGTCAAGTTCACTTTTCTCTAATTATCCTTATACAATTTTTTAACACTTCAACAAAGTTTTAAATGTAAGTCTGATTATGTTGCTCTTCTACTTAAAAACTTTCAGTGGCTTACGTCATATTTACAATAAAACTCCAACTCCTTATACTGGCTCACAAGGGTCTGACCTACCAAGCCCTTATATAATATGGCTCTCTACACCTCTCTTGACTGTATCTCTTGGCCGCTAAATTGTTCCTACCTCAGTGCCTTTGCATTAACTGGTATGACCTTCTCTATTTTCATGAAGCTGCATTCTTTCTTTCAGGTTAAACATCCCTTCTTCACAAAGGCTTTCCCTGATTAGTCCCCAAATCTCTAATCTAAAGTGGTATCCCAGTCTTCTCTGTTAATCATTCACTTAAAAAATATTGGCATACCTGGGGTTATTATCTGCTATATATCTTTTTTATTAATTTATTGTCTGTTCCCTTTGCTGTACCCCCCCATTTTTCTTCCATGTTCACTGCTAAATCCCCAGTGCCTAAAATGTTAATTGGTGCATAACAGACTATTATTAGGTGGAGTTATTTATACAAAAAATTGCCTAACACATACAGGTGTTTGATATTTATAAAAAGGTTATTTATACACTGTGGCCTGTGCAGGTCCCAACTTGTCTGTGATTTGGGGTTGCTATCTGCCTCATTAAAGCAAAGTAGAGGGTTGTCTTCTAGAGGAAGACACAGTCATCTTATCCTCTGATAAAACCTCCTACATAGTTGGCCTTGGCATCTCCCAGGAATAGGAGGGCAGGAATCGAGGCCTCATGAGTCCTAATCTTCAGCTGAGGTAGAGAAGACAGTGGTCGTAACAAGAAAATCCAGAGTGAGGTGTAGTCACCTCCAGAATGTGTCACTGTTAACTCAGCTTGGGCTTCAGGACACTCATAGAAGTGGGTTCCTTAATAATAAAAATACAGTTTCAAAACAAAAAGATTATTTGTAGGATGTATCCACTTCGTAAACAGTTACAGAGTTGCAGCCTGATATGCTGTTTTGGAAGGGCTGTTTTTTGTTGTAAATTTTTATATGTAGCTTTCTTTAGCAATTAAAAGGTATCTGAGGTTATGAGATGATTTTTTTTTTTTTAAGTTTACATCCTTCATATAGTGTCCTATTTACTTCAGAACTTAGTAACTTTGATAAACAAATTCTGCTTTTGCTGTTGTTTGGCAAAACATAGGGTGTTTGCATGTACAAGGTTGAGACAGTTACCATAATAGCTTGCTAGTTCCCTTCTCCATTGTCATTTTTTCCTTTTATCTTCCATGGTGGACCATCACACCCTTAGCTTGCGAGTTATCTCTACTACCTGTTGTTGAGTGAGGTAGCTTAAGAGTAGCAGTGCTAGGTTGAATAATGTCCCTGGAAGATGAGATGGGGAGATAATTCTGAATTATCCAGGCGGGCCTGTTGTAATCTCAAGGGTCCTTATAGAGAAGAGGCAGAAGGATCAGATATCAAGAGAGAAAATATAAGGTTGGAAGCAGAGGCTGGAATGACACATTTTGTGGATGGAGACAGGGACCATAAATCGAGGGATGTACGAGGTCTGACAATTAAGTTTGCAAACTCATCCTAAAAAAAGTGCTACATACCTCATTGCTGACTATCACAATGGTCACCTTTGAAGTACTCACCTTGGGAAGCTATGCACCGACACCAGCGCCTAGTCCACCCTTCAAAGCAATTTTGGAACTCTTTTTCTGGAATAGCCATCAGAGCTGACATTGTATTACCCTTGACGTCATGAATGTCATCAAAAAGTCTTCCTTTTAATATTTCCTTTATCTTCAGATAAAGAAAAAAAATCATGGGGGGCCAGATCAGGTGAGTAGGGAGGGTGTTCCAATACAGTTATCTGTGACTGGCTAAAAACTCCCTCACAGACAGTGCTGTGTGAGCTGGTGCATTGTCGTGATGCAAGAGCCATGAGTTGCTGGTGAAAAGTTGAGGTTGTTTTCATCTTTTTCATGCACCCTTTTCAGCACTTTCAAATAGTAAACTTGGTTGACTGTCCAGTTGGTACAAATTTATAATGAACAATCCCTCTGATATCAAAAAGGTTAGCAACGTCATTGTGACTCTTGATTTGGACTGACAGGATTTTTTTTGGTCATGGAGAATTTGCTGACTTTTATTGTGCACTTTGAGGCTTTGTTTCAGGGTTGTATTGGTACACCCATGTATCATCACTAGTGATAACACGGCCCAGAACAGTTTTGGCAAACTTTTACTCTCCTTTGCTTTCGTTCATTAGTGAGCTCCTTTGGGACCATTTTTGCACACATGTTTCTCATGCCAAGATTTTCAGTTAAGATTTTCCTGTTTCTCTATCGATGTTTACTTGGTCTGCTTTGCTTCTCACAGTCAGCTGACAGTTTTGACGCTCAGTTTGACAAATCTTTGCACTGTTTTCATCACTTCTGCTCATTACTGGCTGCCCTGACCTCTCTTCATCGGTGTCATGTTCTCTCTCCTGAGAAAAACATTTAATCCGTTTGTACACTGTAATTTTCTTCATGACATTATCCCCTTGGACTAACGTGTCCCTGATTTCACGTCACTCTTGCCAAGTTTAACAAGAAATTTAATGTTTGCTCATTGCTCTAATTCAAGCTCCAACGGCATACAAAAACATGCAACAATAATAATGAACACCACTCAGCAAGACACTGCTACACATCAATGGAAACATAGCTGTGAGACACAGATATACCAAGGTTGTGAAGCCTTACTGAGTTGTTAGTACAGTGCTACCACTGTAAGTGCATGGTGGCAAGTTCGCAAACTTAATTGTCAGACCTCGTATGTATGTGGCCTTTAGAAGCTGGAAAAGGCAAGGAAATGGATTTTCTTCTGGAGCCTTGCAGAATTTTCTTCTGCGGCCCTGTGGACACCCTGGCTTTATAGCTCTGCGAGACCCAATTCAGACTGCTGACCTTCAGAACTGTAAGAGAAGGAATGTATGTTGTTTTAAGCCAGTAAGGTATGGTAATTTCTTACAGCAGCCATGGGAAACTAATATACTCATAGGGACTTAAGGCAAGAAAGCCTGCGTGATCATAGAACCGACACAGAGTGTTGGAGGTTAATCGGATTTGCTGGTTTCATAGTCAGCTACTGAAAAGGAGGCCGTGAGTAATGGAGATGGCAACTTTCAGGGAGAAGCAAAAGGTGTAGGTGATGGAATGATGAAAGAATATTATATACTGCAGTTGCAGCATCGGTTAAGTTCTGGATGATTTATATCCTTGTGTTTTCCACAGATCAGAAACCTCTTGACCTTGCCCAGGGGGCTGAAGTGAAACACATTCTTGTTGGTAATAAGGTAGGTAGCCATGGATGACATTTATGTAATCATTTTTAGAAAAAATCTTGAATTCTTAAAATACATAGATTCATTTTTAATGAAAATATGTTTTTTGATAGGTTCTCTACAAAACATTGAAACGACATGAAGGCCCTCTCTGGAAGGTAGGGATGGTTTTTTAATTATAAAACTGGGAAGAATTCTCAGGCGTTCTATTTTTGTTAACATTTTTTTTCAGGTGTTTCTGAAGTCTGTGTGACTTAGTACTGCTGAACTTCATTAGGCACCCACTTAGAGCAGTGACTGTTCTTGTGTCGATGATGTAACACTTTGAGGTGACCAGGTTTGTACAAAACAGAGTCGTGGAAAATACATTTTTTTTTCCTACTCAGAATTATAGTGTTATTTTTGTTAAGAACATTGAACCATGGAGGACTTAGGAAGAATTTAATATTTGAATTGTCACAGAGCGCGCGCGCGCGCGCGCGCGCACACACACACACACACACACACACACACAAAGTCTTCCTGGTTCTAAAATTTTTTCTGTGTTTTGTATTTCAGTTATTTTCCATAATTAAGTATTTTAGAGCATGTAATTTCTTCTGTACTTGGCAGGTACTCTATATATTTATGTACATGTATGCTTATATTGTATAAAATAAATTTAGGATAATTCTCTTTTTATAGAAGTTTATTCAGGACTTTGAGGAAATTGTCTTTGAAGCCCAAAACTGATATATGAGGGCTGTCTGGAAAAAATCCAGCCATAAATGCCTCTGTTTACATAGCTGGATACTTTCTGGACAGCCCTCGTATTTCCTATAAATATCCCTGAACATTATTATCAGAACTGTAAACTGTGTTCATCATTGATCTCATCAGTTGGCATTTCTTCTGTTCCTGTCACCCTATAGTGGTATGTTTTCATTACCACGTCTAGTACCTACATTCATGTTTGGTCATTGTTTAATGTTAAGTAGTACTATGTAGTTGAAAGACTCATATAGAACTGTCACAACTTAATTACTTTTTGTCAGTCAAGTGTTTGAATCTAGATGTGTCAGCTTGGAAAATCTTTGTCATTTTTTTCCCCTTAGAGTTCAAGATTTTTTGGCTGGAGATTATTCTGGGTAGTGTTAGAACATGGAGTCCTTTCATGGTATAGAAAACAGTAAGTATTATGATCCTTACTAAATTTCAGCATCTAAATTTGAAAGATGAAACATTTTCACTTACCTAACTTTTCCTTTTGCCTTGATAATTTAATATTTATTTTGAAGGCCTGATGCAGTCCATAATATTTATCGCCAGGGATGCAAACACCTAACTCAAGCAGTATGCACGGTAGGATGATAACACGCATCTTTTGCTGAAACCCTGAAATCAGTTCTGCAAGTGCTTGCCCTAAATTGTTTACATAATAAATCTCGTGGTACAGTGTTTTTATTTGAAAACAAGTAAAGTTGAGAAGTCTTTGTTTTAAATTTATAATCAACTTTTGTGTATCTCCACATATTGTGGGGTGAGAGATGAGTGATCCAGAAACATTAACACAGAGCTTTTAATATTTTGTATGTATATGTGTATATATACATCTGTGTGTAGCTAGAGTAACACATGTATGCGCATGTACATATGTGTGTGTGTGTGTTTGTGTATTTGTACTTCGTTAAATCAGGACAATGGAAGATTTTCGGGTGTTAAAGTAACACTTAAAGCCTATGCCAGAATCAGGATTCTTAGGTTTGTATTCACTTCTGGCTGTTTTACTTTTACCAGCCAGAAGAAAAAACAAGCTTTTTCTCTTTAATGATTAGTCTAAGACTGAGGCCTAGACATACTTTCTTGTTTCTCACTTCAAGTCCTTCAGGGTTGTCCACGTGCCATGGCTGTCCCTCCACTCTTTAGAGCTCAGGACCCGCCTTTTTCACTGTGAACACTCAGACCAGTGGTATTCCCCTCAGGGAGTTACAGATTTAGTCACATTCTCCAGCGTTATAGCCTGGTGACAGAAGCTCGTCCCTTCTGTGTCCTCACACCTCCTCTTCCTTTCACATTAGACCAGGCCGGGGAATCTCTTTCCAATCTCACTTTTCTAATCTTTTTGTTTCTTGTTTTGATGCAATCTTGGCCATTCTCTTCTGTTCCTGCTCTTGATTCTTCTACTTAATACCAAGGTATTTCCTCAGCTAGGTCTTCTATCATATTCTTGCCTGCCTTAAAACAAAAACAAGTTGCTCCCACTGCCCTTTTAAAATATTTTAGTCTTTAACTTTTCTGCAGTTGGTTAGCTCCTGTTACAGTATGCCTCACCTTGTTTACAATCTTTGTTTCTTATATAAATGTCTACTTGAACTTTACATTTATGAATGTCAGTAATTATCAATATTAGTGCATATCAGTATAAGCTTATGGGCATTCATTGAGTGACTCCTATAAGGCAGTCTCTGTTCATGTTCTAGTTTCTTTAGGTAGAAGCTTAGGTTACTAATATAGATATTTACCGCTGCAAGTGTTTTATTTTTTAAATAAAATGTGATAAAGTACACATAACAAGAACTTACTATCTTAATGTTTACGTGTACAATTCAGTGTTCACCTTATTGTGCAGCCATCACCACGATGCATCTCCAGGACTCTTTTCATCTCCCCAAACTGAAACTCTGTACCCATTTAACCAGGGTGTCCAACCTTTCGGCTTCCCTGGGCCACATTGGAAGAAGAATTGTCTTGGGCTGCACATGAAATACACTAATGCTAATGAAAGCTGATGAGCTAAAAAGAAGGTCGCAAAAGAATCTCGTAATTTTTTAAGAAAGTTTACGAGTTTGTATTGGGCCCCCTTCAAAGCCGTCATTGGGCTGCATGTGGCCTGTGGGCCACGGAATGGACAAGCCAGCATTAAATTCCCATTCCTCTTCTCCTCCTAGCCCGTGGCAGCAACCACTTTCCTCTCTGTCTGTATTAATTTGACTGCTCTGGGTACCTCATATGAGTGAAATCATACCGTATTTGCCCTTTTGTGACCAGCTTATTTCACTTAGCATAACGTGCTCAGGGTTCATTAATGTTATAACATGTCAGAATTTCTTTCCCTTTTCAAAGTTTTTAATTGTAAACAAGCACATAACATAAAATTTGCCATCTTAATTATCATTCAGTGACTTTAACTGTATTCACTTTGTTGTGCAACAGATCTCCAGAACTTTTTTATTTTGCAAAATTGAAACTGTGTCCCCATTAAACAGCTTTCTAATTCCCATATCCCCAACCCCTGACTAACACTGTTCTACTTTCTGTCTCTATGAATTTGACTACTCTATGTACTTCAGTATTTGTCCTTTTACCATGATATCCGCAAGGTTCATCCATGTTGTAGCATGTGACAGGATTTCACTTTTTAAGGCTGAATAATATTCCATTGTAGATATGAGGAGTGTCTGCAAAGTAGCCAGCCATGTAATATGAAAAATAGAGGCATTTATGGCAGGATTTTATTGTGGAGAGCCCTTGTATACACCACATTTTCTTTGTCTAGTCATCCGTCAGAGGGCATTTGGATTGCTTCTGCCTTTTGGCTTTTATGAATAATTGCTGCAGTGAACATGGGTGTGCAAATATCTCTTCAAGATCCCGCTTTCAATACTTCTGTATATATACTTAGAAGAGGAATTGCTGGATTATATGGTAGTTCTATTTTTAATGTCTTGAGGAACTTCCATACTGTTTTCATCATGGCTGACCATTTTGTGTTCATGTCAGCAGTGCACATGGGCTCCCATTTCAGTTTCTCCACATCCTCACCAACCCTTGTTCACCACTCCGGCCTTGTTAGGCTTACTGTTGCATAGTCTCTCTCTTTCTATTTATGTTTTCAGCCTATCTGAAATTGTGTATTTTCTGTCTTCTGTAGGTAGTATGTATTTGGGTCCCTAGCAACCATTCTGGCAATTTTGCCTTTTAATTAGATTTCTTGTGAGAATGTATTCCACTTTCTAACTTCTTCATATGTCAGGTAATTATGGATTGTAACTTTAATATCATGAATGTTAAGTTCTGGAGATTCTGGATTCTTTTATTTTCCCCTTTAAATGTTACCTCCTTTGTTTTAGCAGGTCGTTTTCTTGGCTGGGTTTGGATTGTAAACTGTTTCTTTGACAGCAGCTCTGGTTTGCATTCAGATGGATTGCATTTAAATGACTACTTTGAATCTTTTCTGTGCATTGGTTAGAGATGTGCATAGACAGTTTGGGGATCCCTTCTTTGTCTCTTTCCCTTGGGAACTGTAGTACACTCTTCAGTATTTATGGCTCCCTGGCTTTGCTTTTTTAATTCCCAAAGATGGGGTTTTGCCACTTGTGCTCTTTGTGTTGTTGTCACCAGGTAGACCGTACTTAGTACCAGGTGAAAAACCTGGGGGATGGGAACTTACTTGCAAAACTCCTTGTTTCCTTTCCTTCAAGGGAATGTGTCTCCTCTCCCCCATCAGCTTTTGTTCACTCTCAGTCCCCTCAGGTAGTTGCTGTTTGTTTTGTGTCTAGGTCTTGTAGGTGCTTTATGCAAGGCAGTGGAAAAGTCCTCTGGTAGGTAGGGTCTTGAAGCAGAAGTCCTTATCTTTTTCCATTCTTAAATCCCCTCACTTTCCAAATTTATATTTTAAAAAGACCTAATTCTTATTTGCCTTGCCCACTTCTTTATCAATCTTATCTGTTCCTTGTTCTTTTATACTCAGTTCAACCATTTTTCTGTACTTGGCTCAAATAAAAGGTTTAGGAGAGTGGTATGAATAAGAATTGGGGCTGTGCTATTACAGCCCAGGTGCATGCTAAGCTATATTTAATAGAAAGGAGAAAGCTAAAAGTACATATGTAGTGGATTGTTAATATTTACTTTGAGTAACTATAAATATGAAAGCCAGATTTGACATAGATAAACTATAATGCATTTGCTACTTCCAGTGTATCAATATTTCTCCCAATTGTTATCAATCAGAATTTTAAAAGTTATTCATTTGGATATGTTATATTTAAGTAATGTTAACACCTTTAATTTTATATATAGGCAATTTTAGAGTTCTGTTTTATGTACATGGATGGCATTCCCTTACTGATTTCTTTGTATCCAAGGTAAAATCCAATGATAGTGGCCTCTTCTTTATTAAATGCTTCGATGACACTATTCATGGCTTCAGGGTTCCTAAGAATAGCCTTCAACAGTCAAGAGAGGTAATTTTATGGATTCTTTTATCTTTCATAAAACTTAAAGAACATTTAGAAACAAAGAATATAAGACAGGCTTATTATTGCCGTCTGAAGTCTTATTCTTTGTACCTTCTTAATGGAGGCAATACTATGGATCTTTCAAAATTTGGCTTATGAATTAATTCTTTATCTTTATGTGCCCGGAGGCATTTTCTGTTCATAATTCTTTTTTTCCATTTTGATTCTGTTAATGTAAGGGGCCCTCATTGGTTTTGGAAAAAAAGCCTAAATGATTATTTAATGTGCCTCTTAATTTGTAGGCGGGGAAACTGGAAACAGTAAGATTGAGGAGGTTGCCCAAGGTCATTTAGCTTCCAGGTGATAGAACCTGGATTTCAGTCCCGGTGTTCTGATTTATTACAATGTAGACTCAGTCTTTTTGGTAAATGGAACAATAGCAGCAGGCAAGAAAATTAGGATTCATGGGACAGAAATTCACAGAGCAGTGATTTAATGGAGAATTACTTTTAGATCAAAACAATATTGTAAATTATGTAAGGGGTTGAAAGAATCTTATCTTCCAAAGTGGTTAAGTTTGGCCCTGCGAAGAACCCTAAACAATTCAAATCATGATTGTTCCAACACTTCATAAATGGTTTGACCCTGAGAAATGCTGTAAGAAAGAAGTAAAAGAGATGTTTTTAGGGGAAGTATTCTTTTTGTGAAATCATTGATTTAAAAAAAAAAAAAAAACAACAGTGAAATTAAAGGATCAGGGCAGTTGTTGGCTCTCTTAAAATGATCTGAGCTTCTCATGCTTGGAATTTGATTGCAAGTTAGTAAAATTGTTTCTGGATACATTATTATACAGTAACAGATTTGAGAATCTATAATTGTAAGTGAAAAATTCTCTATCCATTATTTAGTTCTTATAATGCATTTGAGTATTAATATGTATGAATATAAACTTATAGATATATTTTTTAAGTACTGGGAAATTTTTTTATCTAGACATGTTATGGACAAGAGATCTGCATCATTATGTCATTGTCGGTTGTTGTTTTGTTTTGTTTTGTTTTTATAGGTCATGATATTTTTTTCTCCTTGTAAACTTTATGCTGTCCAGATTGTCATATGATTTCTTTTGAGTAAAAATGCATTTCACTTTTATTTAAATCCTGGGATTATTTCAGGACTGGCTGGAAGCAATAGAAGAGCATTCTGCTTATAGCACTCACTACTGTTCCCAGGACCAGTTGACTGATGATGAAGAGGAAGATGTACTTTCTGCTGTAGACTTGAAGGAATCCTTAGAGGTAAACAGGAAAATTTAACCTGAGCTTGATTGCTAACTCTGTCATTCAGGTTTTACCATGAATTAAAGCTTTTTCTTTAACATGTGGTTTTGAAATTAAGATTTCTGACCATGGATGTAGGGTTGGTCTTTGTCTAATAATATTTTATTGCTATTTATAATGTCTCTGTTAAAGTGATACAATCACATGTCTTTTAAATATGCTCTAAAGATGGAGGTATGTGCCTAAATGTATCTTTTTCTGTTAAAATTTTTACATAGCTGTAATCAGATAGTCATTCTGTTTGAAAACTGCCACCAGTAGGGGGAGCATCCATGATTTGCTCCCCTTTGTGACTTTGCTGCATATGTCAGAGTTTAAATAATGCAACCACAATGATACATCTCCTGGTCAGTAGTTTCATTTCAAACCACTTGTAATCTGTATGCTTTGATTAGAGGTAAGGTAAAACATCAGTAATGACTGGAGAAGCTTCATCTGAAGTAACCCCAATGCCTTATCCATACAGAAATAACAACATATGTACTGTAATTAAAATGAAATTTCAGTTGGCATTTTTGGGGGCAGAGGGGTATGAATTTTCTGGCTATACCTTTTAAGTGGGAATTTGATTTGGAAGAATTAGAATTATGAAAGGATGATGAGTTTCAATCCAAATAATTATGTCAAGAGTGTATGAATTGGCCTATTAAATTTAATTTTTTTTTTTATGAAATGAATTACTTGTAGGATTTAAGTGTTTCTAAATCAACAACTTAAATTAAGTTTGCCAATCCCTAAGGAGTTATATTAAGGGCCTGTATAAATTAGATAGTGATTTTGACTTTTTTAATCTCTAGCCTTTATTTATGATGGAACAGTAAAGAATTTGAGCTTTTTCATGTTTTGTTGAAGACATTTCTCAGAGTTTATTGATAATGGCTTTACCAGTACTACTTCTGCTTTAAAACCTAATGTGTAACGTGACAACCATAAACATAATCTTCAGATCAGTGAACTTCGCAAAAGTTACATGTACCAGAGCGTCTAAGGACATTAAAACTGTTTGAATAAATAAAGAAGGCTTATGACCAAATAAATATTTATGACCAAAGTCATGTTAAAGAAGTAAAAAAAAAAATCTATGCTAAATATTTTTACTTTTATTCAGTATTCCCTAAGTGCAAAGAAATCCTTCCCTTTTTATCTACCCTCAATATAAGGTAAATGATAAAACCTGGAAGTACTTACAAAGCATATCAATATCTTTCCAGGGTTATGGTAATTTTGAAACTTTAAAATAAAAGTTTACTAATTTGCGAAGAACTTTCTTGAAGAAATGTTTTGTCTTTAGCACAGTTTTCAAATTTTTGTGCTGTCAGCCTCAACCATACCTTTCATTTTACTCATTTGAATATTGTGTTTCTGTGTTAACTTTAAAACCATGAAGTTTCTGCTGTCTAGATTTTATAGCACCTGAAATCAATGAGAGTTTTTAGCCTTGTTAAACACTTTAAGATTTTGTAGGTTATACACATATCTCTGTGCAACAGAATTTGAAAGCTCATTCAGTGACTCTTGATTCTGTCGCAGCTTTTGAAGATTGATCTAAACTAGGTAAAATCTGAAATGAGCTTTAAAGTGTGTTGAATTGTAGCCTGTGGGAGACTGGCTTGAGAATGCCCTCGATCCTTGGGTTCTTAAGTTGTAAGGAAGTTCTGGGACTAATTTGTGAAACACCTATTCTAGATGTCTGTAGACTTTTTTTTTTCCTTTTTTTTTTCTTTTTGTCTGGTTCCCTCATGGGGAACTGATCTGGGCTACAGCGGGGAGAGTGCTGAATCCTAGCCACTAGCCCACCAGGGAACCCTGTAGACTTTCTAAAGGAAAGTAGAAACTCAAGGACTGGAATACTCTAAAACCATCTGAATTAACATAAACTAACTTTATTTCCTCAACATGCTTTTGGACTTGTAAGTAGATCTATAAGAAATTAGAGGGGGGGAAAATGTTGATCATGTTATATACTTTTGATCTCAGTTTACTTCCACCAAAAATGAAGGCCCCCCAAAACTTACATCATTTTCTCTTAGCTCTTTGTCTTGCACTGCCTTGAGGTTAGTCCTTCAGGGGAAAAAACTATTAGAGAAATCATAGAAATATTGTCCTCATGGTTGTTCCCTCAATAGTAACTTGAAAATATTTTATAAATAAGAATTAGAAGAGCATAGTATTGGTGTAGAACTGTATGATAGCTACTAGACACATGTGGCTATTTACATTTAAGTAGATTAGAATCAAAAATTTCAGTTCTTCATTTTATCTAGACATATTTAAGTAAGTGCTCACTAGTCACAAATGTTACCTACCACCTTGGACAGGGCACATAAAAAAATGTTTCCATCATTGTAGAAAGTTCTTTTGGACACAACTGGGATAGGCTGTTAGATTTTTGGTGGAACTAGCAAAGTGGGGCTTCTGTTTTGTTGACTGTATCTTGATTCTACAGGATCTTAACTCCTTGTTATGAGAAATAATGAGCAGATGATGCTAAATTTCAACCACATGAGAAAGTAATATCAAATTGTCCTGATTTAAGAATAAATGATTCCTAATGAAAATGAATGTCCAGAAAGATGAATGTACATCAGTACAGGACTGATGAATAAATATTGGTATATCCATATAAAAAGAGACTGATTTATATAGTGTTGTAAAATACTTAAGATTTGTATTTGAGTGAAAAGGGCAAGGTATAAATGCTGTGTATGATATGTTACTGCTTGGAAGAAAAAATGTAGGGATGTATACATACAAATTTGTGTAGGCTTAGATCATCCCTGGAAAGATGAGAAATTATTAGCAGTTTTTGCTTTGGCTGGGAAAGGGGGAAAACAGGGACCTAAAGCTGATAGGTATGTAAGGAAGGAGTTATTCTCTCCGTATAGTCTTTTTCTTTTTAACTTTTTGTAAATATCTACTGCAAAATAAAACATTAAGAATATTGTAGAGTAGGGCCAAAATAATCATCAGGTACCAAAAAGAATAAATGTGTATGGATTGACTTAGATTGAGGGAAGACGTAGTATGGGGTTATCCTTGAAGTGGATTTGACTGGAGTTAGGAAGACTTGGAGATGAGTCTGGGTTACCGGTACTTGCAATACTGGCTGTTTTCTGCAAAGGAAGGTTTTCCGAGTTCTACAGTCTGTTAGTTAAAAGTTTAATGTATTGGGAGTTCCCTGGTGGTGTAGTGGCTTAAGGCTTCGGCGCTGGCACTGTCAATGCTGTGGCCTGGGTTTGATTCCCAGCCAGGGAACTACCCACATACTACCAAAAAAAAAAAAATTAATATATTGAGGTATAATTTTTATATAATGAAACACATGCATTTTACGTCTTCAATTTGATGTTTTGACAAGAGTGTATACCCTGTGTAACCACCACTCCTGTCAAGATATAGAATGTTTTTAATCCCCCCACAGAGTTACCTCGTGTTCCTTCCTAGATATTGCCCTCTGCCTCTATCTCGGACAAGCATTGATGTGCTTTCTGTCATTATAGGCATTGTTAGTTTTGCCTGTTCTAGATTTTCATGGAATCGCGTGTGCTCTTTGGTACCTGTCTTCTTTCACTCACTATGTTGTGTATTAGTGGTTTGTTCCTTTTGATTGCTAAGTAGAAGGCAGTCTGCAGCTGTTCTTTGTAGCAGGTAGCCTGGAGTTAATGACCTCTCTCCTACCATGTCCACTCTTTCCTAGATGCGCACTCCTTGATGTACATTTTAAGCTGTCTCATAAAGCAGTTTAACATCAACTCAAATCTTACAAAACCAGCAGCTGTAATTTGGGCAGGCAGAGGTGGGAGCAGTAGATCTGGCTTGTGAATGCAGCTCAGCTGCTCACTTGGTGACCTCTGGGGGCCTTTGGGCCCTGTGTCTGTGGGTATAATAATGCTGTCCTTGTGTTCTGTGTTGAGATAACACAGGTTTAAAATACTGTCACACTTCGAGTATTAGAACATTGTTCATAGTGGCATTCCATGCATGCAGGATAAATAAAACCTAAAAGGAGTCCCATAGTCACCATACCGTTAATGGCATAGAAATCAAGAATGAGACACTATGTTGATCTCTTTAAGAACTCATAAGCATTAACCTTCACAAATAGATTTTTAGGTTTTTCATAATATAACCAATAGCTGCAAAGATGAAATTACAGCAAATTGGAGAATGTGTTATGTTTTATTGTTCCTCTTTTTGTTCTTTTTACTATCAGTTAAATGACGCTAGTTGTTTAGAACAGAAGACATCTTGTACCCAACTATGGAACATTAATAGTGTGTGGAGATTGAACCTTCTCCAGCTGACCTATTGTGGACCTTTTAAAACAAATCATCAGTCAAGAAAACTTTCTTTAGTAACTAAGGGAAGTGTTTGAGGATGATGCTATGAATAGTGATTCTTGTTTTTAATTTGTAACCTCAGGAACTATCATGTTTCTTAGATATTTGCAGTCTGCAAATGAAGCCAGTGCTTGCTTTTATGCAACCAGCTACCTATCACCACAAAAGGGAAAACAGTAGTTTTGACTTGAACATGGGCAGGAGTATTAAATATGTGTAGAGTGAAAATGAAGATTTTGTGTTAATAAATTATGAGTGTTATATTTGGTTGCAGTGTGTGTTTTCAGTGCCCCCAGATGGACTTTTTCCCTGCCTTCAACTTGTATTTACAGGCTATGTCTGAAAAAATGATTCAGAATGCCATTTCACTTTCTGTGAGGTTTTAAATTGCATAGTGTAAGTATTTCTCTCCAAAAAAAAGTGAATTGTATTTTTATGTTGTTAGACCTCTCAAAATAGAATAATGTAGATTTTCAGGGGACCATTACCTGACATTAAGGTGGTGACATAAATAATTCTGCTGTGGTTGAGATCGGCTCAGGAGCACTTTAAGGTGAGAAAGAAGAGAAGGGTGCTTATCTGTATCACATTGGCACATAGATCTGATTTGGGGGGATCAAAACTGTTAGTGGTGGGCCAGTTGAGATTAGGAATACAAACTAGGGAACATTCATAATTCTAAATATGCATTTAGCATTATATGTGATTCTAATGTAAGTTCAAGGTTCTCAGAATAAGTATTTCTTATTGCTATCACCAACCAACTTTACAATGACTATTTTCTTGCCTACTCTTCCACCTCTTTAGAGGGAAACTATAAATAAAATTAACTTCAAAGTTATATTGTTAATATAAAAAATTGATTTATTTCATTTTTCATTTTGGACTTCCAAATTTATAATAAGATGGGATGCAGCTTACACCATGAAATGCTGTATGTTTTGCTTTTAGGGATCTGCAGATGGAGAAATTTCCAATTACAAGGAATGATGCTCTCTGTAATTGACTTCACCTTATTTTTGTAAGCTTTTACAGAAAATGTCCTTACTTGTCTGAGTATGTGGGGGCTCTGTGCATTTAGATTGCTGAACAAAAATCAGCCTGTGACTTCCAAATGTTAGTACCATCTGGATTTTTTTTTAAACCAACACTTTTTAAAATATATTCTTAAGGAATGTATTTTTTTAATTTCTTGGTGCATTTAATCAAGCCCACTAAAAGTGTTAATAAATCAGAAACCTAACTCCTCAGATATATATGGTATAATGAGTTATTAGGAATAATTAATGTAATTGTATGGGATCTACACAGCAGATGTTGAATGTATTTAGAATTTAGAAATATTTGTTTTCATTAATCTGTATGTGATTGTTATATTCAATTTTATGGAAATTTTCTCTCACCATTTTAGAACATGTTAGGACTATGTCTCAGTTATTACAATGTGTATCAACTGTTGTTCTAAAAGTTTTGATAGATGCATCTGAAATGTAAAAATCCTTTATTAGTTTGTTTTAACTTTGTCTTTTTTTTCTTTTCCAGAAAGCACAAACATGCCAACAGAAACTAGACAGGGAAATTTCCAGCTTTCTCAAAATGATTAAGGAGTGTGACATGGCTAAAGGTAAAAAGAAAAAGACAAACTCTACCAAAAACACCTCCCACCATTCTTTAATACCACTCATTGTCACAGATGGTGACCTTTGTAGTTTTGATTGACTATACTTTTAAAATAATTTTTTGTTTTTGAATTCATTCCATTTGATAAAATTACTTTAAAAGTTTTAAAAGGGTTATTTAGAATTTTTACTCATGGAGGAGGCTTGAATTATAGGTTAAAAATGTTTGTATTCCCTTAAGGAAAAAGAAAAAGTTAACATTTTGGGGCTGTAAATTCATTTTGACTGTGTAATGAGAATTCTGCTTATGAATCTCAGAAGACTTGGAATTTGGAGTGACACTGTCTTGGGTTTGAATCCTTGCTCTGTCACTTAATAACTCTTATTTTGAATAGTACATTTAACTTCTCTGAGCCTCAGTTTCCTCATTTATAAATGAAGGGGTTGGTTGTTTCCAGGTCTTGACCTTTTATGATTCTATGAATATATACACAAACTTGTCTAGCTAATAATTAAACTACTGTTAAACTTTTAATGTTTTCACTTTCCATTAGTTATGAATTATCATGAGTTGACTATAAATACATCAAAAATCAAAATATACAAAATTCAATACCAAAATTAAATATCGAGAAAAAATTACTGTTAGTTTAAAAAATTATCATGTTTCTTAGCCTTTATCAATGATGTTTTTATAAATAGCTCCACCAAAATAAAATTGATTTAGTTGTCTATGAGTTTATTATTAACTGTCCATTTTAATCGTCAACTAGTTTTCCCTCAGTGAACTCCTAGGTTCAGTTTACATGTGCCCAGAGAATGTGAAGAAATGTTAATATTAGAGTACCTGAGCATAAATATTCTGTATCTGTCCAATGTACCCTAGGCATCCCTTTACTTCAGTTCAACAAACAATTATTTTTATAAGCAACGATAGCTTGGAAAGGATGGCAGTTAAATCATTTTGATTATTAATTGCAGGTTGAAATTTATTCTGTTACTTAGCACTGTTTGTCCTCAATGGAATTTTTAAATAATAACAGATTTATTAGATAAAATTCATATATGCTAAAGTTCACTCATGTAAAGTATACTGTTCAGTGCTTTTTAAAAATATGTTCACAAGAGTTATGTAACATTAACCATCAATAGCTTTCAAAACATCTTTCCCAGGAACCATCCAGAGTAAGAAGAGATTCCAACACTTAAAAGATGTAGAAAATGTTCAGAGTGAGCTGAAGTATAAAGATTAATTCCTTTTCAATCTGGGCCAAAGAAAGAAATTATATCAGAACTATAACCAAGTTAAAGATTCTTTTTTAATGCTTGAGTCAAATCTCTTCAGATGATCTGTATGCCACGTCACTCAGAATGACAGCATGCATTGTTTGTGCTCTTATGCATAACATTCAGTACCACAAAAGAGGCATTTCATATTCCAGACAGTGCCGTGTGGGATCTTAGAGATGTTGGATTATGGTCTGACAGCTCTGTTTCATATGTCTACAATAAAATTCAATAGGCTTATACACAAACAAGTATGAACATTATTTTCTGAAAGATTGGTGCAGATAAATAAAACTACATGTTATATAAATAGTAAGTAAACAGGGAATAAGATGACTCATGAATGGATTTGGAGTGTTGACAGTAACGGAGTCGCTCTGAATGCCAAGAGATTGTACAGAAAAATCTTGCACCATGTGTTTTATTAAAGGAAGCTGGTAGATACACATCCTGCTTCAGACTGTCTACAAAGTTTGCCAGTGATGTTTCAAGATGAAAAACTAAAGTGTTTATGGACAGAATCCAGATCTTGTGGTTGAAATTATTCGTTGTCTTACAATTTAGTACAAAAGTTTTTGAACTTTAAGACTCAGTTCCTTTCCTTGTTATTCTTCAACCATTATAGTATCACCACACATCCTAATTACTGTAGAAACCTGCCCTTTATTCTCCCTGCCTACTGGGAGCCTCCTTGAATTCTCTCCTTAAAGGGAATGGAGTCACACGGCTTTCAGGAACTCTTCCAACTGAAAATCTGTGTAATACTGCATTATTGCTTGCCAGTTTAATTTTAGAAATGACACTTTTTTGATCTTTTTTTTCTGTTGAAATAATCTTTTATGAGTTCTTGAAACTATAGAATAAAATGCAAAGTCTTTATTCTAGGATTAAAGGACTTTCATAGCCATTTCTCAACCTGATTTTTCAGCATTATTTACAATTATTCTTTCCTGTGACCCTGTAAACCCTTTGGGCCAAACCCTATGCCTTTGGTCTGAAATGTCCTCTTGAAATACTACTTTCGTTTTCATGAATGGACCTTGAACTTTCTGGATAAATGCCAAAATTTATGTACCTGGCATTGGCAACCTACCATTCAAGGATCAAAGAATGCAGTATTGAAATCTCTATGATATTGTCTTTACCAAAGGCCTAGTTGTGAAAACAAAATCACTCAAACTAATAAAACTCTTAGAAGACTTCCTGAAGGCCAGATAGTCCATCTGTTCTTTCATAGAAGCTTAAATTTACCGTTACGTAGTTGCTAGTTTTTAACTATTATAAATAACATTGTATTGTGCATTTAAATTTTGGAATGGGATTAGTGTGGGAAAGCACATTAACCCTACCAGACCGCTGTACCGATTTTTCAGTAATTTCCGAATCTGCCGCTAGACCGCTGGACCTAATTTTCGAAATGAAAGGCAGACCTATTTTCTACAATGTCTCCAAGTTCCATCTTATTCTAACCACTTCTTTGCACGTAACTAACATTTTTCTATATCATGTTGGTTTTTTCTCTTTAATGCTCTGGAACCCAGGTATAGGGGACAGTTAGGTTCAGTGCCTCAGGTCTGGTAGGGTTAACATTTTGAGCCTATTGATATATATTTCTAAATTACTTTCCAGAAAAGATACGTTAGGTTACATGCCATCTTTAATGCATAGATAATACTTTATTGCATGTTATTGGATGTATATAAAGGAATGCCTAATTAAAGAAATTAGAAGCATTTCAGTTAACTAAAAGAATAAAAATCTTAAAAGGAAAAGCACTCTTGTTCAACCCACTTAAAATTCTTCCATCAAGGTCTTAGGCTTCAAGCAAACACACGTGATACCACCTTCACTGTTGCCCACATAGACTATTAAAACAGCCTCAGAAACTGGCCCTTGGGTTCCACCCTTGCGCCTACAGTCCCTGCCCAGGGATCCTTATAAAACATCCGTGTACAGTATCCTTTGCTCAAAGTGTCCGTTAGCCTCCAGGTCATCTCACTGAGAATGAAAACAAAGCCCTGCTGCTGACTCGCAAACCCTGCCATACTCTCCTTTTCTGAACCGCTTAGTCCTCGTCTCCTAGTTTCCCTTGCTTGCTTCTCTGCAGCCTCCCCGGCCTTGCTGTCCCTCAGCGAAGCTGGGCTGACTCCTTCCTCAGGCCTGGCCTGCGCTGGTCCCTCTGCCTAGAAGGCGTTTCTCTAGGGCACTCACTCATTTCCTTGCCTCCCCAGGCATTTACTCCAACAGTACCTGCTGACTTTCTCTTCCCGTGAGCACTGCTTTGCTCTTTCCACATCCGTTTCCTGCCTTGCTTGGTGCCGTGAGCCTTGTATCACTGTAGACTGCCTTACTAGGGCTTCCTTGCCCTTTGACTTTGGATGGTATTTAGCAAATCAGAGCTGTGCTCAGGAGATTGGGGGAGGAGGTGGGAGGAGACTTAGGTCAGGCAATGTCCCCACCCACTCCAGCTGGGCTGTGGTTGGACAGTGCCTCTGGGTTCCTCTCCCTGGCCCACGGCCCCATTCCAATAATGCCAGCTCCCAGTGGCTTCAGCAACCCTGTCCTTTCCCTTTGCTGTTCTGTTCCAGGGTGGTGACTGTCCTGCAGCCTCTGTCAGTTCATTGACCCTGCTCCCCTGTGGGAGTAGTCTGGTCTTAACATTCTTTTCAGGTCTCTCTGGAGTGTGTCAGGTCTTCCCTCCCACAGCCCTTACTGATATCCCTCATCCTGTTTAAACTTTCAACTCCTCAACATTTGCTTTGTTTTTTTACTTTGTCAGTCATCAGACTTCTTATATGTGTGTACATGTAGCTGATTGTCTCTTGAGAGCAGGAATTTTGTTTGTTTTGTTCACTGGTTATCTTCCATATCTTAACTGTACATGGCACATATGGGCACTCGTTATTGTGTGTGTGTGTGTGTGTGTGTGTACATACATATGTACGTATGGACCAGGGCTGTCTGGAAAGTATCCAGCCATGTCATATGAAAAACAGAGACATTTATAGCTGGATATTTTCTGGACATCCCTCTTAAATATATACATATGTGCAAACATACAAGGTTGGACAATTAATTTCACAAACTCACTCTAGAAAAAGTGATACATACCTCATTGCTGAATATCACTGTGGTCACCTTCCCCTTGGGAAGCCATGCACTGACGACTAGTCAACCCTTCACAACAGTTTTGGAACTCTCTTTCTGGAATGACCATCAGAGCTGTCATCATACCCAAAATATGACAATTAAGTTTGTGAACTCACCGCTGTGTGCTTATGTTGGCAGCACTGTACAAACAACTTGGTAAAGTGGCACAACCTTGGCAAGGTTAATTGTCAGATTTTAGGTATGACAACAGCTCTGATGGCCATTCCAGAAAAAGAGTTCCAAAATTGCTTTGAAGACTGGACTAGGTGCTGGCGTCAGTGCATAGCTTTCCAAGGGGAGTGCTTCACAGGTAACCACAGTGATACTCAGCAGTAATATAGGTAGCGCTTTTTCTCGGATGAGTTTGCGAAATTAATTTTCCGACCTCATATACAGAAGATGCTAAAATATATATATATATACACATTTTAAGAAAGGAAAAAAACTATTAAAATTGTAATACTCAACACATACTGATAACAAATGATTAGTACAAGTCACATTTGACTTCTGCAATTACAGGAGGTGCTCAAAGTGGTGACCATCAGCATCCAGACACTTGAGATTACTGCGAACGACTGCTTCAGCAACACTGACCATAGTGTCCACTTGTATTGCTGTGCATGCCTTTTCAATTTCTTCCCAAAGTACTGCCATTGTAGCTGGTTTTCTGCGATAAACCACACCCTGTAAGGTCCTCCATAGGTAGAAATCAAGGGGTATTAAGTCAGGAGAACATGGGGGAAACTCACACAACATTTTCAAATTTCAAATACCACCTCAGTATGGTCTTGTGCTCCTCAAATGACAGCTGTACTTCTGCTATTTTCTTTGACTGTCCTGTCTGTCACATGGTGACTTTGCATTCATTCATTTGATTAATGCCATCTTTTGAGCAAATGTCATACTACACTTTACTACCATAATTCAATTCAACTTCGAAAAGTAATACATAGATAACATCTCTTAAAATGTATATACATTTTTTGGCACCCCGGTATATACATATATATGTTTTGAATGAATAAGTGGATAAAAGTGAGTGACCTACTTACTTATCTTATAAATTTGTAACTTATATATCTTGAACTTGTGGGGAAACAAATACTAAATTTGTTAAGTTAGGAAGTATGAAGATAGTACAAGGCAATGAGACTTGATGGAGAGAAGCAAAATAGGGAAGAAGCCCACAGCACTGTGGGACGTTTTGCATTCTTTCATCAGTAAGGTTCTCCAGTAAATGCCGTTGGTTTTTATATCCTCCTCCTCTCCTTTGGATTCAGTTTTTTCTGAGGTGAATCTTTGAGTAGTTCTTTCTCAAGTCTGGAGTGTCTGTGAGTAGTAAAATCTCTGTCTTACCGTAATCCCTATTTCACTCTCTTTAGGTTATAGTTATCATCCATTAGCATTTCGAGGATATGATTCCTACTTCTGCCTTCTGGTATTCTAATGATAATTTTTTGATACACAATGTGTCTTTTTTTTTTTTTTTTTTTTTTTTTTTTTTTTTTTTTTTTTTTTTTTTTTTTTTTTTTTTTTTTTTTTTTTTTTTTTTTTTTTTTTTTTTTTTTTTTTTTTTTTTTTTTTTTTTTTTTTTTTTTTTTTTTTTTTTTTTTTTTTTTTTTTTTTTTTTTTTTTTTTTTTTTT